>JAUZNJ010030018.1:0-15037 GCA_034780135.1 Jordanella pulchra
AGACTGTTGAGTCTGGCAAGCTAGCGGTCCATCGGACAGCTGGCTAAAGCCTGGAGCTTCGTATCCATCGCACCAAATTTCTTAAGTGTTTTACGCTTGTGAGATTATAGCTGCTTTTATCAATATATTCAATGACTAGCTGGACCATCGACTAACCTGTTGACGTCCCTGTTTGGAGTACTGCAACAATGGTGGCGCCCTTGCCAAAAAAATGATAAAACAAAGCTTCGTTTTTTTCTTTTAGTGATATTTTTCACATTAGTAATATAATTATTGATAATAGTGAGACACGGTGTCTTGAATTAAGTTTAGCCTTGCCGACTGTTTCATTTCCACTTTAAAATCATGCCCATGGTGATATTTTGAATCTGTCTACGGAAAACTGATTACCTGCTCTCTTCTAAAAGCACCCACCTTGATCCTACCGGATGGGCCAAATAAAAAGCCAGATAAATTCTGTTATGTTATAATATTATAAGCATATGTCTTTATTCAGCATTGGAAAAATATCACCAGAAAATACCCAATGTTTAATATGATAAATGAAGACTCTGTTGTATTTGAAATAATATTTCATCACTAATGTACCTAAAGTGGGCTTTGGAAGGGTTAAAAAAGCACAATACAGAACCTTTAACTGGTTTTGTTATACAACTGGAGTAGAAATATCATAATGTGACCTTAAAATGAATACTTGCCTCTACAACTGTTAAGCTATTTCTTTAAAAACACGTTTATTGTCATTTAGGATTTAATAAAAAGAACAGTCAAGCGTTCCTGGTGACAGGTCAGCCCAGTATAGCAGGCTAGCAGAAAACATCAGGTGCCTTGGGCTGCTGTGCTTTGATTTTTTTTTTTTTATAGAACGAAGCAGAGACCAATCGATTGGCAGAATTGCTTGTTGCTAAAAGCCAGTGGAGCGTGGGGATCCTGCTCACTGGGCCCTCCAAATGTCACCCACTGCTGTCGTGTTGCTCTAAACATCAGGTCACACAGCTACACTTGAACGCATATCTGCAGATAACTGATTGCAGCAGTCTTTTTTTTTTTTTTTTTGTCAGTGCGAGTGACATATTAGTAAAAAAAAAAGTCCTGTTTGCTTCAAATCTGCCTCTGTTCAACCATAAAACATGAGAACCAGAAATAATTATCTGAATCCAAAAACTAGGAGATATATAAAAAGATCCCTTATTCAAAGAAACACTTATGGAATAAGACAACCTTAAAACCTACATGAAGAAATTCAACGTAACAGATTTTCAAAGTGGCTCTTTAGTAAGAATACAAGCTTTGAACAGCAGTTGAAAAAAGTTTGTAAGTGAAATCTCGACTGGATAAAACCTTACAGAGCCGCTTCCACTCATATTTGGCAGCAGCTCTAAAGCAGTTTGCAGTGACAGTTTTTGAAGCTGTGGAGAGAAAAACTCTTGGAAAGAATCCCTGCAGAGAACTGGAGCTTGCAGACGGGAAAAACAACCTCTTTGAATAGTTTATAAGGAGCTGCAGGCTCAGTGAAAGCGGCTGCAACTTTTCTACACTAATAATCGAAAGAACTAGATTTTTATTTTTTTGGTTCATTTTCATTAAACCCTCCTCTATAGATTTAAAATAATAGCCTTTTTTTTCATAGAAGGTGTAAAGATATCTTAAATAAATGCAATCATGGTATCTTCACCTCTGGTCCAGTTTTCTGCATATTCAGCTGTTTCCATGCTGCCACATACTGGACATATATAAAAGGGTGATAAACAGCCTTCTGCAGTCCTTAGTGGCGGCTGAGGCAGTCATGCAGTCACTTCATTCAGGCACTCTGGAGCAGAGACACATTTAAAACACGCAGGACAGTCGGTCCTGAGGAGCAGGGTTGAAGACAACAATCAGTTTTACAGATTAAGACTGAAACTTATTTTTCTTTCCTTTACTGCGTTTTGGGGGGTTTTGAAATCAAGGACAATTAAAATCACAGTTATATCGTTTAAGATAAAGTTGCTTCAATGTTACACTTTATTATTTTATAATCTCTAGGTAGGTTACACACAATGTTCTGAAAAAAAAAGGTGTTTCATTGTCTAGGACTGCACACAACCTGTTTCACCGCTTTAACAGTCTGCTGTAGGTAACACATATATCAAAACAATAAATGTTATTGAAACCAACAGAAAAACATTTTACTGTTATTGTTATACTCTGTGTTATACAAAAGTACAGCTATATTGTTTCTTATTTGTCATTTATTTTAACACTTTTCAGGCTCACTTTTTAAGCCGTTTTCTGAATGACTGTTCAAAAACTGAAATGTTTAACTTAAGCTTGTAGAGCCAAGGATGAAGCTCTTGAGTTTTGTTTTTTTTTTGTACAATTTCTCAGAGCAAAGAAACAATTGGACCAAATCTTTCCACTTGTAAATAATCTCTCCTGTTGTAGAACTATAGACTGTAATTATATGGAGTTTTTTTTTTTAAAAATAGCATTAAAACAAAGCTTTACTAACATCATTACAGAAGTCTTTTGTTTTAACTCACTAACAAGGACATCTGACCAGCAAGAAAGTAAACAGAGGTCATGATTCTTGGAAACCATTTTAATCAGCAATCCTTGTGTTGCAACTTTTTCATGATGGAGGCAGATGAGTAGAGACAACAATGATGGTACGTCCTGGGGTGTAGTGTTTACATCAAAAACAAAAAATGAACTTTTCCCTCTTGACCTTTTCAGACGAAGTGACCATGGAGGAGGTGGGTCAAGCGACTCAGCTGAGGGCTGGCGAGCTCATTATCATTGTGGTAGTACTCATCATGTGGGCAGGTGAGAACAGCTTTGTTTAATATACCCAGAATTGGGCATCATTTATTATGAAACATATTAAAAGCTCTACGGATTCCTCCCTCTAGGTGTGATTGCCCTTTTCTGTCGTCAGTATGACATAATCAAAGACAACGAGCCCAACAACAACAAGGACAAAGCCAAAAACTCCTCGGAGTGCAGCACTCCTGAGCACCCGACGGGGGGGCTGCTGCGCAGTAAGGTATAACCCACCCCTCCGCTCCTTGTCCTCCTCCTCCTCTCCCCGGGTGCCTCCCCTCTGAGCGACGCCGGCCAGGTGAATGGTCCCGGCCACTTCTAGACTACCTCCACCATGGCCCATCAACATGGTGACATTATGTGCATGACTGCAGCATTCTGCATCGACACGACTCAAGTCATGATCTCTCATGTTTTAACATTTTTCCCTAAGACTTTTTTTTAAACCTTTATTTAGCGTTGAACAAACCAAAGGAAAATCTTCAATCTTTAAAGATGGTTTGGGGAACTATTAGTCATTATGATCAAAAAAGGTAAAAAAAAAATAAAAAAAAACAGGAAGGTTTGAATATAGTCATATATATCAAAACTTTTTTAATGGTTTATAAAAATCTTTTACCCGGGAATAACTTTTTCTAATTTAATCAAGTAATAAGATGCTGTGTAAATCCGGTCACGCTTTGTTTAATATAAATAACATGCATTATGTTTCAGTGAAGAATTATGAGAAAACCCGTTAAAAACAATATAATCGTTATTAGTTAAAAGAGAAAAAAAAAACAACACAAGTTCAATTGAAACTGATGATTAGAAAAAGAATAAAAATGTGAATCAAAATAAGATGAATTAAGTCTGCAGCACAAAAACATAAATAACATGACGTCATATTAGAACAGGGTGACTAGTTCTGGTTCTGTTTCAGCTGCACAAGAATTTTTACTGATTTTATTTCAAGTTGTGTTTCCTGATGGAGTCCAAGACCTCAGCTTCTTCTGAGGCGGGGAAAGAGTCGTCATGTAGGCTGATGAGCCAATCAGAAGCCAGCCATTGTGTGCTGCGCAGCTAAGAAAAATTATCTGTTAATTCTTTTATTATATCCTTCAGAGTACAGAGAGATCAAGAAGATAAAACTTCCTGATTTTCTGACTAAAACTGAGAGTTCAGCATTAGACAATATTCTAACTTAACAATTTCCTTTGTAGATTTGCATTATTTCTAAATTAGTAAACAAAATAATTCATACAAGAGCCAGTTTGATATGCTGGAAGAATTTCAATTGAGATCCGTTGAGCAGAACATGTTTTAAGATTCAGAACACAAACTGTGTGCAGCATGATGGTTTTATGATTAATCTAACAGGTCAGTCAAGGATATTTGGAAGACAAATTTTACATATAAGGTCAGATCTCAGGCTTTTCACTGCAAAAGATTTAGAGGAGAGTATCTTTTCTGAAGCAGATCATGCTGATCTCCTTTTATCATTACGGAGCTCCATATCATATTCATTCAGAAAACAACTGATGCAAACAACTAATTCTCCGAGGCATCCTCATGCTCATTAAAGTTTGTGGGGGTTTTCTTGTCAGTCTTCACGTTTCTTCTTTCCTCCAACAGTTCCCCAAGAACAACAACAACAGGTTGCCATCTGTTAACATCATTGAGGTGTGACTGCCAATAGCTCTTCTCTTTACTCAAAAGACTTCATGCAAACAACGAGCCCCTTTTAAGTCTTTCTGCTGTCAGAATGAAGCTGGGACCGAGGGACTCCGTCTTGGCACCGCCTGTTCTTCAGCGCCAGTTCTGGTGAGGAGGTGAGGCTGCAGGGACTCCAGAGGAGGTGGAGGAGTGAGGCTGAGCTAAGCCTCGCTTTCTATGAGAGCAGAGAGACTGCAGGAAGAGCTCGGCTCCGGGTGGGTGCTCGGTGGAAGACCAATGGGCCCGTGGTCGTTAGGGTCATGGGGAGCCTGCAGAAGAACCAACCCAAGGGACCAAAGCTTACCAGAAAAAAATAGTATTTTACTTATCTGGTTGGTACTATGAGCTTCTCTAACCCCTTATTTCCTTCATGGGCTTAACTGGTACTTTTGATGTTTTGGTATCAGTTTGGGCTTTTTCAGTAAACCAACATGCAGAGACTCTTTGCTGTTCTGGTCTGTTTGTTTTCCCCCCTCAGGGAATCCAGACTTAAGCCTGGGTTTAAAAACAAAAGACCCATTTCCAGTCGAGCATGTCATGACACCAGAGCGGCTTTAGAGGGATTGGTCACCTAAATCACTGGAAGTTAATAACTCATATTTACGGCGTAGTTCTTTGATGACTGGCCTGTAACTCTCTTCATCTTTTTTTATCACAGACTTCTAAAACGTAACATTCCTCTCCCTGAACAAGCCCTTTATTACCTACCGGTGTCTTTCTTTCTAAGTGTGATGGATTTCACATCGTTCTCATGAGGAGCCGAACCCCCCCTCCCCCCATGGAGTTCATTCATCTAATTAATTAACTACACATGGGGCTGGACTCTACGGACATCTGAGGAGAAATTCCTTCAATCAGCAATAACAGCCTCTCAGTGGAAGCGAAGGAAAGTCCGATTTCTTTGGAAAAAAGGGGATTGTCAGCAAGTAAAAGATGAACAAACTGGATGTTCAGTATGCTGGAGTAAAACTTGGGTATCATCTTTCAGTGATCCTCCAAAAAAAAAGCCTTTTTCAGCGCTGTTAAAAAAATATATTTCTCTTGGCAAGCATGAAAAGCTAGTTTTTTAACAAGCCCAAAGGTGGGAACCCTGAGACTTCTTTACGGCATTCGGAACAGATGTCGAGCCAGAAGGGCTTCTTTCAAGACCTTTTCAATTATTCCATTAACCATATGTTGAAATTCCACCTTAATAAGGATAAGTATCGTGATAAGTGTATACATGATTTATTTGAGGGCTGATTTAAACTCAGTAGTACTGCCTTAACAATTGTATTCCATGACTTGGCTCTGTATCTCACTTTTGTGGCATTATATTTACCTTTCATCCAGTATTTAAATGTTTGTGGCGAGTAAAAGGAAACATTACTAGATGTGGACTGGAGGAAAAGGGCAGGTATCTGATATGTAAATACATTTCAATTGTCTTATTTATCAAGTAAAGTTTCTCTAGAGGTAATTTGTGGTCTATTGGGGAAAATATCTCCAAATGTAGGAAATCTAGGACATAACATTTTTTTGTCAGAACTGTTGTTTTATGAAAAGCTTTTTTAAGAAAAAAAAAAGAACTCACCTATTATGCATTTTTATGACTTTGTTTCCTAATTTATCGGCAGGCTTTTATCAAAACTGAGCCCCTCTAGTGACCAGAGACGACTGGACTCTGACTTTATTGCCTGGACTGTGGGTTTAAAGTCAGGCATCTGGGGCCCTTCCAAATAATGAACACATCTAGTGTTTAAACTTTACAGCAAAGTTAACATGAATCAAGGTTAAAGCCAACACACGTGTCACAACAACGCTTTTAACAGCTTTTTTCCTCTTAAGTCAACTTTAGACAGCATGTATTTTAATCTTTTGTTGCCACTGTAAATACTCTTAATTTTAACTGCTGAATACAATGACTTATGTAAAATCCTTTTTGTTTTTAAATACAAAGTTATAAACTGGACATTTTTTAAACGACTTTTTGAGATGATCTATTTAATAGTTAGAGCACCTTCAAACTATTAACTTACAAATATTATTTAATCTTTCCTGCCGATATTAATATTTAATCAATATATCCCCACAGATTTACAGATTTACATTAAGCTGTTCATTAATAAGTAGCACCTGCTGCATTTTGGGTTTTTTTAAGACCGATCTTTTACCGTAAACACTGATTTTAAATCTATCTCAGACTAAATATGACTCATATGATGGGGGATTTCTGGGTAACAAAAAAGACTCAAATCAGGGCGTGGCAACATTTTTTCTCCAAATAAAAAGGTTGGTCCGAGTTGGACGAATCGTCATAAAACAATTCTTCTTTTATTCCACACTCCAGTTTGTTGATAGACATCAGGCTATATATTTAAATAAAATGAAAATGACAAAAGAAGGAACATAAGAGTGGATGGAATAAATCATAGACAGTTGAATACAAATGTTAATGCCAGTGATGAACAGTCTTTAGTAACAAATGCTTTTTTTTTCCTGGATATACCTGTTTCACATTAGCTGGAATTCAAGTAAAAAAATTGTAAAAATGAATCACAAATGCTATCTATGAATGTATGCTAAAACAAAAACAAATGGAGGACAGCAGAGACAGGAGAGAGATGGATGAATATAACTTTTAAACGAGATGGGAAATTTAATCTGGAAATACAAATGATCTTCTGTATTTTTATTTTCAAAGCCTGAAAATACATCCAGACTGACATTTTTAATTCTCTGTACTTTTATCCCAATTTTAAAGTATAAATACGAAGATTCAAGACGTTTCTACAAAGGGAAGGGGGTTTAACTCTAAAACAAGGAAACACAGATGACTTGAGATACATGATGCATGAATAGACAGAAGTCTGGAAATAAGTGTTCTTTCATAATCATTCAAACCTTAAATAATAGAAAAACAACCTTAATTCTAGTTTTCCAGACCAAGTATGAAACTGAATAATGGAAACATAAAAGAAAACATCCAAATACTGGCAGGTCCACAGGTTTGTAATTATAACTTTTACTTTTCTTTACCCATGTTCAGGAATGCCCATTTAAAACGTGATACTGTATTAAACATGCTTGTGAACTGACACTACTAAATTTGAATGTCAGCCCTGACCCACTCATCACTAACCTGGCTGATTAAAGGCCAAAGAGTCAACTCATGTAATTTATTTATACTTTTATTCCTTTAATTCAAATGGTTGAATTTAAGTGAAATGTGATATCAAGTCGATTAAACTCAATGACTGTTTTAGTGGTTAAAACGTTCAGATATTTCTGTTCCTCAACACATTGGGACGACCTAAGAACACATTCCAGTTAAGCCCTTTTATCAACAGAGGATCATACTTTACAGTTTCATTAACAATGTTTAACTTTATGTAAAATCTCAGCTGAAGCAGTGGTGGACTGTGAAGAGAAATCTTGTCCCACAGGCTCCTTTATGTTGCGTTTGTTTTTTTAAATGCAGGAATGAGAATCAAAAGCATGTTTTAGAAAACAAAAAAAAAAAAGATTGAACTGCTTTATTAGTGCTATCAATGATCATGTACAGCGGTCATGAGGGCTAGCATGGTTGAACTATTATGCACAATCTTTACACTTCAGACAATGCTGTATGCTTACTTGTAAATGCTTAAATGAAATAAAAATCTAATATTTTCCAATCAACAAGGTTTTGACGGACTCTTTAATCGGGTGCACAAATGGTGTCACAAAATCAGGGCTGTGAATTTTTTAAAGAAAACTGGTTAACAGAAACTAGAAAGCTAAAGCTTTGATTTAACCTTCAGAGATTTAGATAAACCTGAGGAAAAAAAATAAAAAAAACAGAACACAGGGCAAACTGATTTCTGGCTAATCGATAAGACAAAAAAAATGACAGTAAATCAACATTAGAAAACTACTTTGTGCTTCAATCCAACCAAATTCTCAGCATTAAATACACATTTTTTTTCTCCGTTTTTCTAGAACTAAACACAGTTGCATAACCGTGTGGCAAACCAGATCTACACCAGCTCCACTGCTGCAGAAATCCTGCAAAAAAACGGGGAGAAATATTCTACTGTACTGTAAACAGCTGCAGACATCATGACTAAAACCACATGGAGTATTAAGTGCAGGGAAGCCGTACTGATAGGTTTCACATGTCAAATCTGTCGGCATGTAGGAGAACTCGGAACAAAGCTCAATCACAAGATAAGAGCTCTGCTTGAACGGAGAAGGTCAAACATCATCACTGGTCTTCCTAACAAACCCACAGCCTCCCAAAGAATGCAGGGATCAACAGGAACAGATGAGAAGAATATTAAAACTATTGTTGATTAACATCAGTTTAAAAAAAAAAGAAACGGGACCATCTATTCACTGGAAACACCTAAGAGTTGGTATTTGTTCTTAAACATTGATGTCAATAGTT
Source organism: Jordanella pulchra (assembly GCA_034780135.1). NCBI lineage: Eukaryota > Metazoa > Chordata > Actinopteri > Cyprinodontiformes > Cyprinodontidae > Jordanella > Jordanella pulchra. Next base: position 8,906 of record JAUZNJ010030018.1, read on the forward strand.
TCAAACATGCAATAATTATATTAAAAGGTACATGCAAAGATTGTAAAACGAAAAAAAAAAAAAGCAAAATAGAAAGTGCAACTTTTAAAGTCAAAAAACACAAGAATACATGCAACAAACCAAGACAGTGGAGAGAACAGTGCAAACATTGATATATAGTTAGACAACATCACAATACGGATTTAGAAGGAGTCAGACGCTGATCATTTATTCAACAAGTGCCCATTCAAGGGAACGGACTTCTTTGGAAAATTTTGGGGACTTTGAGAAAGCGCCTGTCGTGGGTTTGATTCAGGACCTGCCACTCGCTGAGGGTCATGGTGGGTTTCCTCTTCCCAAAACGTTTCTGGTAATTTCTGAAAAAAAAAAAAATTAGACAGACAACCAATTTAATATATTTGAGGAATAGTTCTATACTGATTTTAAGAAGTCATGGCGGGCAATGCTAAACCTACTAATCTGTCCGTTTGGGTCCTCATTTTGACTTCGTCTTTTCAAAGCTCATCTACATTACTCAACAGAAACGCCACACGCTCTCACCGATTCTCTTGTAGGTTGAACGAATCACTGGCTCAATAACAACACAGCAGATTGTTGAGGGCCCTTTAGCAAAAGTTAAGGTGCACCAGAGATAAGCGCTGTCTGAATAGTGCTGGGAGTAAGGAAGGAGGTTGCAAAAGGAGCCTGTATGCCTCCAGTTACTGTTTCCGTAGCACGGAGACCTCCTGCTAAAAGGAGCTACAGGGAATCCCACAATGCTTTGTGCGACATGACGTACGGGCGCAGTACGGCTCAGGGAACTACTGGTGTAAACTGGAGCTTCTACTCCTTCCACGGGGTCAACAGTAAGAACACTATCATGGTAGGAAAGGAACTCTGAACTGCTGTGCTGAATCTGGACAGCCTTTGGATGCAAGTCGAAATCGGGACTAGAGCCTTCTGAAAAAGAGCTACAAAAAAACAAAAGGGGCACAAATCTAGTAAGCAACTGAAGCTCTCCGTTAGCTTCCACACGTCACAAAAAATACACAAAGAAATAATGGATTTTTGTTTCATTCTGTGAGGTTTAGTGCACCTGTATGTCCCGTCACAAAAAAGATCTCCTATGCACCAGATAGGAACGGCCAGCCTGATTCAGACACCACTTATCATGGCTGCCGCCGCTCTGGCTTTACTGTCCTCACAGATTTGTCCAAATCCGGACTGAGTCCAAGCTGGAGTAGCAGTGAGAACCATCACCCATGATTTTCTAATGTGGCAGAACTTCTAAACGAAGACCAAAAAGACTTTATTTCTTTACATAGAACGGACGTCTAATGCTGACGACATGCATACCTGCATGTGAGGTCTGAGGGGTGCTGCCACTGAGAGTCTCTAGATCCAGTCTGACCAGCAACATGCGTCATCAAGTCCAGAAGTTCAGTCATGGGTCCTGGAGAAGATAAATGCTTTTTTTTTTAATCAGGATTTAGTGATTTTAAATCAATATCTTCCTTAATACAGATTTTTCTGCATTTCCCGTTTGCAGATAAACCAAATTCCTATTTCAGACAAAAAAAGAGTAAATACAAACTAAAGGTTTGAAATGAGAAAATTACTTACTAAAATATGTAAATATATAGGCTAGCCTGTAATTAAAAAGACATTATGTAAGTTTTTACTGAAAATTATCTTTAAAATAGCCTTTTAATTTGACCCTTTATGACTAAAACATCATTTGATGAGCAGACTGACGCCTCAGTAGTTCAGCACCGGTGCATCTATAAGCCCGTCGCCTATTTTCCTTAATTTACTTTGGGTTGGAAGTTCCTGAGCTTTTCTGCGGATGTGACATCAAGCACATCTATGTTAAATCAGTCTGACTTAGCAAACAATTGAAGTATTATGGAATATGAGGATATTCAGACGCATCTTTCATCCAGTTCAACTCAAACACCGACGGAAACTCCAGGTTAGGTGAAGAAAGTCAAACAAATAACCTTGTTAAGTACATAACGCCTCTTTAAAGGAGAATAAATCCTCTTCTTAATGAATCAAAATCTTTGAAAAGTTTAGATTATGAAACCAGGCCTGATTACTGACAGAGCTATAGGATAAAACAATGAGGCATCATTCAGTGGTGTAAAAAGATTCCCAGACACATAATAAATAAAGTCATACCCATCCTTCAGGATGGAAAGAATAACGAAACCCCATTTCAAAGCTTTGACTGTGTAGAATCCTTATTGTCCAACCAAAGTGACTCCAAGAACAAATCAACAACTCATCCAGCAGGTCAGAGACGAAAATACACAGAAGAACTGATCACAACTGCATATGTAACAACTGGAAAGCATCTACATAAACAGTGATTTAATAGTTTTAATATAAAGTTTTTTCTTTTTTTTTTTAATTAGGGGTTCAAAGGAGTACGACTTGAAAATACCAAAAAAGAGACAATAGTTGATTTTTTAGTACTTCTTATCCATCGCTTTTCTTCTTATTACAGTAAATATAACAGAAAGCTTCACTAATAAAATCAACAAGTCACAATCAACAGGTCTAAAGGAGGTAAAGAAAAAAAACCCTTCATATCTAAAAATGAATCCCCTTCTTCTGTGGGAAAGTTTCATACCTGGAGCTCGACTTGGATTCTCATTCATGTGGCTTCTGACACAAAATATGTACCGTCTTTTCTGCTGCTCCCATTCCATGCTGGTGTCCAAGATCTGGGGTCTATAAACAAAGAGAGCTAGAGATGAAAGAAGTCACACAGCTCCATCTAGAGGCAAATCTAGTTATTACCATACCTGCGAACCCTGTGACTCTGGACAGTTGTGTCCCCATTTTGGTCTGCAGAGCTTGCTATCTGTTCTGGATGGGTAGAGGCTGCTGGTTGGCTGATCCCCTCTGTTTGACTCGGTACTATTACTTTTGATTTGACCTTAAAGAAAAGCACAGATCACTGCAGTAGACACTACCAAACTACATGAACTGGGGCTCTTATGTTATTAGATGCAACCTACCTGGACCTCTAAAGGCAATGTGGTTCCATACAAACTGTCCACAGTGAAATCCCCTGAGTTGTAGCTCTGAGAGATGGAAGCCAGCTCTCCAGGAGCTTCCGACTTCTCACTCTTGTGCTCAGTTGCAGCAGCTGACTGGCATATAGAGGACTCAAACATCGGCTGACCAATATTTAAAACCTCATCTTCTCCCTCTAAAAAATCTGTTTCACATTTCACAGGTGCCAGCAGTGACCCGCTCACGGTCTCACTGCTGTCTTTAATTAAAAAAGAAAAGTGTTGGCCAAGTGCTGGAGCTTGATTGTTCCCCTGTTGCTCTTGTGGACCTTCTGTCTTGAAATTCTCCTTTTCCAGAAGGAGAAATGAGGAAACATATCCCTTGTCATTGTGGCATAAGATGTCATCAACATCTTTGTCAAAGACAATTGAGGATTTTTTGAGGATATTTTCCATCGTTGCCTCATCTTTGGCACACCCACGTTCAACATGCTCCAGCAAAGAGCTCACAATTTCACTCCTGTGATTTAGAGTCTCTTCATCAGGCTTAGGGTAAGGAGGTACAAAGGGAGACATTAAATTGTTTCTAGTAAGAGAGCTAGAGTAATCCATGACACAGCCGAGATCTGGGGACAGAGTTTTGGTAATACACTGCTTTTTACATGGACTGCTGTAGTCATCGTCCACACTGCAATCAGTTCGTCTCTTTTTCCAGCCATCATTAATTACTTTAATTTTTAGGTTTACAAAAGGATTGGTAGATTCTTTTGGGGAATGAGGACCATCTTTTTGGTCACACATGACCATCCGTGAGTAGATCGAAAGAGGCTTTAGGTGTTCCCTTTTTGGGGGATCAAGTCTGTTAAATATTGTGCCTGAGTTTGATTGCTCATCCATTACTGTAGAAAAGGAAAATACAAGAAATCGTGTTATTTTTTTCCACAGTTTCCTGAAAACAATCTGAGAAACAAAGCGTATCCAGAGCAGCTTGTAAAGTACAGAGCAACACAACTTACCCTCTCTGCCAAAGCCAACCATAGGGATGAGTTAATCTAACCATAACCACTTATAAAAAATTAAAAAAATATTTTTGTTTCAAATGCAAGTCAACACGCAACATTACATCTACAAAACACTAAGTTTAAATTATGACACATGCACATTATAGACTGTATGTTTCAAAGATATCAAAGGTGTTTTTAAAACTTCATAATTTATAGTGACAAATACAATAATACAAATTACCTTACTATTAATTTAATTACTGTATGTAAAACGGAGTTAAATCTGTCTCATGCAAGACCCAGCAGGTGTCAGTATAGTGCAACACAGCAGCAATAATGTTAGCTGAGTGTGCTGGAAATGCTTCATAAGACCTTATCTACCCATAGATCAGTATGTAAACAAATCCGCTCTGTTTATTGAACCATCTCCCATCTACTCTGTTTCTTTTGTCCAAAGATTAAATAAAAATCTTGAAACAAAAAAGTTGTTTTCATTAACATAACAGATAAAGTCTGATGTAGTTTTTCATCAAAGAAAATAATTTGAGTGACAGATAATGGTATTATAGCAACATGGTGATCCCTAAAGAGCCAAAAGCTAAGGACCTGCATTAAGTAAATAATTAAGTGCAGGACAATTCATCTCTCCGATCCCTTTTTACTTCCCTCAAGAGATTATTTTTTATACTTGGTTAATCAACTTCAAATGTTCAAAGCTGACTGTTTTTGTTCTCCGCTTTTCCCATAGTGGTAAACATATTAATGCAAATAACTCCATGTTGAGTTAGAAAAACCAGAGAGGGATTTTGTTAAGGTATTTTTAAAACGGCCTAAAAACAAGGACCTTCAGAGCTTGAACATTTAATTTAAATACCTGGTATTTTACAAAAGCATTGGGGAATTTAGAAGAAAACACAACAAAATTTAGCTGGAATTGAACTTCTATGGTTGTCAGGACAATTTGGTTTTTGTTTGAAATATGCATTTTTTTTTTAAGAGTAATAAGTCTGATCCGTTGTTGTCAGACTTACTAGTCTCTTATAAACAAAATAAGACCTACATTTGCTCAAAGCATTAAACTCCTAAAGCAACTTTAAATTTACTCTTGCCACCATATGTTATGCCAGTTTCCATTCTGAATCATAATTTTGTTTACCTTTGTTTACCTTGATCACTATTAATGCCATTTTAAATTTAGTTGATTTTCTCTCTTTTTCCCCACTTAGAAACTATTCTAAAACAACAACAACAAAAATAAAATTGTAGAAGATTTTAAAACTCAAAACTTAAACAAGGATGTCAGCATTAACTTACTGTTGCGGTTTAGGCCAATGTCTCCGCGGATTTAAAACAAAACAATAACAGCTAAAGGTTTCGCTAATGACAGGAACATATTTTGACCAACTGAATGCTTTAAATTATTATTAGGCAGAATAATATTTTAAAACTAAAATGTCTCATGTTGCCTCCAATGTTGAGGTTTTACAATTTCCTCTGTGAAACATGAGTTAGTTTGGCTAGCGTTATCTTACATTGTATTTTCAAAATCCGATAAGTCGTTAAAATCATATTTTTTAAAATCCGGACATGTAAAATCGTCTCACAAATGTATTTCATGCAAATAAAAGCAACCATGGTCAAACGCAATCTATCCAGGTGCCAGATAAGCTTCTTGGCGGGTACATTTAGCTAGCATCGGTGTTAGCATCAAACATTTGGAGTAGCCAACTTTCAGATATGGTTTATAAAAGGTTGTAAACATTTAAACGTAAACCGAGCATTTTGTCTGATTTAACAACGCCAAATACTGAAATACAAGAGCCCTGCTATAAAATAAACGTACCTTTTCTATTTATTTGAAGAACACAGAGACACGAACTCCTGCTCGACCCTACTTGTTTCAGTTAGCTTGGGTACGAGCACAGGTGTTTACGGACGAACGAGCACGCAAAGGTTAGAGGTCAAAGGCCGCGGAATTTTTTCTTCTTCTTCTTCTTCTTCTTCTTCTTTGATTTTTTATCGGCAGGTGACATCTAATTTTTTCTATAACTATATCTATAGATAGATAGATAGATAGATAGATAGATAGATAGATAGATAGATAGATAGATAGATAGATAGATAGA
>JAUZNJ010030019.1:0-15036 GCA_034780135.1 Jordanella pulchra
TGATCAGCAAATGATGGTGAAAATTAAATGTATATGGAGCTGATTGCTGCTGACATCTTCTCTTTTTTTTTGATAATTTCTGTTCTTTTGTTTGTGGCTTGATGTCAGACACTGTTTAATCTCTGATTAGGATAAATATTTCATAGAAACCAGAACTAGAAGCTGATCAGATGCCGTTTGGGTGTTAGTCTTTGCTGCTCCAGATGGAGGAGCTGTGAATACACCGAGACACAAAATATCCCCAGATCACAGGGAGAACCGAGCTGGTTCTGCCCCCTGATCCGGTTCTGCTTCCAGCTGGAACCGTCTTCATCATTTAAAGAGGAATTCAGAACATCCTCCTTCATCAATTAAAGCTCCTGCTGCATCGTTCCAGCTGCAGAAAAGCCTGCAGAGCTGCAGGAAACATGGAGCAGCGACTGGATGAGAGGAGGAAAATAACCGGGAGGAGGAGGAGGAGGAGGAGGAGGAGGAGGAGGGTGTGGAGCTTTAGAGGGAGGGTCAGCCTGAGGTGGCTCTGTTCCGTATACACGCTGATATCTTCATTCATTGATTTTAAAGAACACCACCAAGTGGCACAGAGCAGAGATAACAGGGAAGGAGCCGTTCAGGGCTGCTGGGGTCCGACTTTTATCAGCTAAATAACATTTATAACAGCTCAGGAAATCAGCTTTCTGTGTGAATTAACACAAAACATATATTTAGACTTAATTTAGATGTTTTAAAAAACACAATACAATCATATGACCGGGAATGAGGCACAAATATCATTTGATAAAGAACAAACATGATCCATCATGTCCTAGTGATGATGCAAAATGCAGAAGAAATTATAAATTAACAAACAAACTTCCACCTTTATTTATTCAACAGGCATTTGTTAGCTTAGCATCCGGATGGAAAGACAACAGCAATGACCTCAGTGATGCAGTTGTTCCTGCCCATCAGCCTGGGAGGGTTTTCAGGTCAGCTCCAAAAGTACCTGATCAATATCAATAGAGAGAGGAAAACATTTTAGTCAGGGAAGAAAACGTCTCTTCAGATTCAGCCCAAAGTCAGAGCAGGAAGTTCAGAAAAAAGGACCAAAAACACAAGACTTTAAATTCAGGCTCAATCCGAAAACCTCTAATTGGTGCAGAAATTTGAGCCACAGTCAGAAGTGTGTCCATGGTCGCCATAATAAAGGCTGGCAGATAGGAAGGAGCCAGGACCAGCAAGCAGGATGCTTCCTAGAGCTAATGCAGTTAGCTTAGGAACCTCATGAGCTTTATGGTTTCCCACAATCCTTTGCATGACAGCTCCACCTAATTGATTTTAACATAATTACAAATTTTCTTTCCTGTTTTCTGTGTGACACATGTTAATGTTCACTCCTTTTATATATTTTGGGTAAAATAATGTAAAGTTTCAGCTGTTCTTTACATTTGGTTAACTTTTGTTTTCTTTAGTTCTTCTGCAGCCTGTAGTCCCAACCTGACCAGCCTCATTATTATGCATGTCCTCATGTGAGATCCTTTCCTACCCTGCATAGAGTTCTTACTGTTTCCCCCATGAAACATGAAGGGATGAGAGCTACAATATGAGCTATTAGGAAGGAGCCGCTACAGGCCTCAGTTAGCAGGTTAAAGGAAATGACAGTGAACCAGTCCGAGTGTTTGGACGGTCTAAAGAAGAAAGTCTCTCTTCTCTAGAAATAAAATGGCAGCAGAACCAATAGTTTAGCAAAGCTACATCTGGATGAAGGACAAAATATCTGAGATGGACAGAAGAGACTTTTAGTTTAGTCATAAGGAGAAGCATTGAAGACAAGAAAATATAATCACTGGTCAATCAAACCATCTGATTCTATTATTTTCAACAACTTTTTTTAGTTTCCAGTTTATAAACCTCAGCTTCCCCTCTGAAGAACGATAAACATGATCTCTATTCTATTCCAACTGGTATCATTGAATGACTTTGCTCCAGAATACATCACAGACATGTTGTCAGTGGACCAACCTCTCAGACCTAATCTACACTCCAGAACCAGAACCAAGCATGGAGAAGCAGCTTTTAGTTTGTATGATCTGCTAATCTGCAATAAATTCACAGAAAACTGTAAAAGCTTTGATTCCCTCAACTGCTTTTAATCCAGATTGAAAATGAATTGGTTTAGCTGGAGAGGCCTTTAACTGAGCTATCTAAACATTGTTAGCTAAGTATTCAGACCAACTGATCTTATCAATCATTTTATGATTAATTTTCATATAATCACCTTATTATCACCGTATTTTTTTTTTATTTAATTACCGTTATGCAACAGCACTGAACCTTTAGCACTAATTGTCTTTAAATGTGCTATGCAAATAAACTTGCCTTGTTAAGCACGGTGGTGGAGTGATTATGATCTGGGCTTCTTTTATAACTGTGGAGGGACCTGAGCAGAACCCAGCCTTAATGAGCTGAGTTCCTTCAAAGAAGTTTTTAACAAATGAATCTAGATAGTTTCTTTAATCCTGTGTTGTTTCTTCTAATGTTGGATTTAGCTTCTGAAGGACGGATTCGTTCTGGATGTTGTGTGTTATGCTTTTAATCTGTAAAAAGCATCCTCACCATGAATGAGAGGATCTGCTCTCTTTTAATTATCATATCTACAGTTAACATGCGTTCAATGGAGATCCTCATTAACCTTCCCTGGTTGTTTTTATAGTGCAGACATCATGTTGAACCAAAGTGCAGAAAACTCAGAAACAAAACAGTTAAGATGAAAGACTTTTATTTTTTATTAAGATTATAAATTTTAACAAATACTTTCTCGAACAGTTTCACCCGGAGATATACAATTTATTAAGCACAAAAATACAAGAATAACAAAGAAAATATGTCGAGAATGGCTGAATACTCTCTTTCTTTTGGTACACATAGTGCTCGTAAAGCTAAACGCATGGATCCTCGGGTTATGGCTGAAATCAGGAGCTTCCCTTTTTAAAACAAAAGGACTATGATCAGTCTGCTGTTGGTTGTTTTTTTTTGTTCGTTTTTTGTTTTTACAAAGTTTAAAACTCACAAAACCAAGCTGGAGTCATAAAGAATGGCGACAACGACTGAAAGAAAAGGGATGCTAGTGATGACAGAGGAGGTGCAGAGCTGATCCAGAGTCTGTTTGTCATCGACATGCTGATGAACTGCTCAGGCTGTGCAAGACGCAGCTCAGAGTGGACTCCAGAACATTCAGTCACTTCCATCGGAGCTAGCAGTAGTGTGCATCACTTTTAAGGCAACAGAAGTCCCTCAGATCCTGGGTCTGCAGATACGGCACCAAAATGTTTGAGTTCTTCCACAAAGATCTGCTCCGTTTTGTTTGGACTCTGAAGGAGGAGGCCGGGCTCAGCTGCAACGCCTACGTGTCCTCCAATAAGCTCTGAGTGACACGCGTGTCCCCTCCTGTTCATGTTTATTTTAAGACACATGTGTGCTCTGAGGTAAAACCCTGCATCAGTCCAACCTTCACACAGGACTGCGTCACAGCTGTTGACATCAGGTGATTAAAGATGGCTGAGCCAGGAGACAGGAGCCTGAAATCTTCTTAAAAAAACATCAAACTGGAGACCTGATTGGATTTATTTAGCTGTTTTGGGCCTGGCTTTTGCAGACATGTGTGCAGATAAATGGGATCTGTCTCGGATTCTCTGCACAGCTGTGCAAAGGAAGAAGTTCCAATTTTTCTGGAGAACCTTCTGATGGACCTTTATGAGGAGCAAGTTCAGTCTCCTAAATGTGCAAAATGAACCCCCCCCCCCCTTCCCCTCCTCACTGTGTAAACTGGGAACAGGTTCTGAAATGTTCCCACACAGAACAACTGAGCCCGGTCTCCCTTTGATCAGATAAACTGTCTGAACCCATCGGCTGCAGGTCATTTCGCCCACTTTGCCATTTCGTACCTGATTTGAAAACTGATAATTGAAAAGCGTTTTTTTATTCGCTCCTGTTAGGAAAATGTTTTTTTTATTCTGATTATTTATACCAGCAGGAGATTTAATAATTGTTTTGGTTTAATCAAAGGTCTTAATCTGTCATATTTCACAGGAAACAGTTGGTCCAAACTACCATCAAAACCTAAATTAATTGATTACATTAACGTTTTCTTGTGATTTAAAGTTAAATAAGAAATATTCTTAATCATCTAAAAATGTTAAAAAGAAACTCGTTTTCCATTGTCTCGACACATGGGTACGAAATAGCTCCTATACGGGTACGAAACAACGCTAGGATTTGGCAAAGGGGGCGACCTGACCCGGAGCCGTTCAGAACGCCACGATGGCCCGGGTCCAGGCTCCGAGGCTGGCCAGCGCCTGCTTGCTGCAGACCTGCTCCAAGTCCGCCTGTCGGCTCAGCAGCCCCGAGAAGCCGGAGCCGAAGATGGAGATCAGGTTGGAGATGTTGGACGTGTCCGTGTAGTCCGGGTTACAGTCCGGGTTCGAGCAGTCCTCCCGTTTCAACCGCTTGCGACCCACAGTGAAGTCCGACAGGTCGTCCGAGTCCGGGGCGCAATAACCGAAGTCCACCTTCCGCTTCCTGGGCGCAGCGCCCGGTGCGCCCGGTGCGCACTGCGGCGCGGCGCAGCAGCAGTCCTGGTGCAGGAAGCCGTTCTCCACCGTGGTCACCACATGAGTGTCCAGGTCCAACACGGTGGTTTTGTTGCAGTAGGTGCTGTTGTTCTGAGCGAACTGTTCGCAGGGGGAGCCCGCTGGAGCCTCCATGCAGCAGCTCCGGTAGTAGGGCTGCTCCGGCTCTCTGCAGCCCGCCGTCCGGCTCTCCTCTCCGCAGCACTGAGCCCGTCCCTGCTCCTCCTCGTCCCCGTCCTCCGCGCCCAGGTCCAGCGGGTCCAGCTCCTGGATCTCGTTGCAGACCGCCATCACCTCCTCGTACTGCTGCATCCTGTAGATCTCTGCGTACTTCTCCTTGATGTAGACCTGCCGCGCGTTCCTCAGCACGTAGGAGACCAGCAGGTTCTTGTGCAGCTTGATGCCTCCTCTCTGCGTCCTGGAGTTGTGGATCTTCATTAAGGAAATGGAGATCAGGCTCTGTGCGTCCACGGCGCACTCCATGGCCCCCCGATCCACCTCCATTCAGCCCCGGTCTGGGAGAACGGAACCGCCTGTCAATGATGTGGTTCGGTTCTGCTAGAACTGTTCCAGTCAGCTGTGAGTGGAAACATTGGACACGCCACGGCGAAGCTGAGAATCAGCTCTCATTTACAGAAGCCCTCAAACCACAGAGCTTATATATAAAACTCCGCCAAACCCGCCCCTCTCCAAACAGACCAATCAGCTGCCTGGATTCCTCTGAATGACAGACAGGCGCTCAAAGCTGCCGTCCCTGCGGACCAATCAGCTGCAGGCGGCTGCTCTGAAGTATTCAAATTCCAGCCAGGCAGTCTGACAGGAATGTCCTCATTTCAGGAGCTCCACGGGAAAACTTGTTCTGTTCAGAATGAAAGTTCTAGAGCAGGTCCAAACAGAAAGGTCCAAACATTCTTCATGTGGTTCTTTTGGACAAAAAACTTTAACCTTCAGCCCAAAGTGTGAAAACAAAGCAAATTCAGCCTAACAAAGAAACAGATTTGAGAAAAGTTAAAGTTATGTCTAGAATAGTTTTTTAAATAAAACATTATTTTTTTCATGTTTTCATATATAAAACTTTTTTGAATATTGCAATGATTGAAATAAGTCTCTGGGGTGAAGGAGATAAAGTGTTGGGACGGTGCAGAGGTGAGGGCAGGAATTTCTGGGGGTGGGGGAGGAAATACTCACTCTTTTCCTGGAAAGGTTTAAGCATTGAGAGGGAAATTACCTGCTTTCTTCACTCATTTAACTTCAAAGAAATGGTCCTGTTCTTATCCAGCTCTGACCCCGAACATCTTGAAAAATCTGATTTTAAACATTAAACTGGAGCTGAATGGTTTCTCTCATAGGAAAGGGGTCCAAATCTGGATAGTAAAGGGTTAATTTTTAATCAGGAATCAATGTCTTCTGTAGCATTTCTGTTATAAACTGAAACAATATATCTGCATTTTCCAGTGATACGGTTCATGAACTCAGTTGGTCCGAAAAAGTGATGCAGAAGTTGCAGACGGCCACTAGATGGTGGCTCCTTTAACAGCCTCCTCTCTGCTCTGAAACATCCTCAGTCTGCAGGAGAAGGATCTCTTTTTTGGTAAAATGTGAAGCATGTCAGCCTGACAGCTGTATCAACCAATCACAAGGAGCATAAAACAAGCAATATGTTTGATCCTAAAAACACGACAAACTGTGCCTAAATCAAAATATTGAAAAAAAGATCAATCTATCTGAATGTTCGCGACTCTATGAGCTCTTCTGAAAAGCCAGATTCGCATCGGTGATGTTTGGGTGCGAGGCGATGGTCCCTCATTGTGCAGAAAGTCAGCCTCTCTGTGGCCCCTGCAGGTTAATGCAGGATCAAAAGCCCTTTCGTGTGACTGCAATAACCTGCACTGAACCTGTAGAGGCCAGTGCAGCACCAGTTTTCCTTCCTTTGTGATTAGTGCTTTTGTTATTCTCTGTAAATTCTCTCTTTGAGGTGGGACGGCGCTTCTGCAGCCTGCAGAGTGAAACCAGATATTTACTCTCATGCCGGATCAACTGGAAGTTTGGGGGAGCGCAGGAACCCCCCCACCCTCAGGAAGAGACCTCACTGAGGGACGAAGGGAAAACATCTGCTTGCAATGTTCTCTGTGGATGATGAATGCAGAGCATGACACACTCATCTTTTCTTCCAGAGGAGGTAGCTGTTTGCAAAGAGGAGTGAAAACCAGAGGGTCTGCAGCTCTCTGATGCTTTTTCAAACCCAGCCATCAGTGTTGGCTGGGAAGAAAAGAGCTGCTGGAGCTCAGGTTGTACATCTAATCCCGGCAAGGTGTCAAAGTGTTGGCATTAATTAGGACAGATTTGGGTCAGGAATCCTTTCTAAAAGGTTTTCGTCAACTTTTAATTGCTTGCTTCAATTTTTGATCATTCAGTGTTGTTTATAACAGACAGTTTTCATGCCTTCTGCATCACTTTTACAGGATTTCTATCAAATGTGCACAGTTACAGTGAACTCATGTTGAAGATTTATATAAAAAAATCTGCAACAATCTGCTAAACCTTGAAGATTTTCTATGTGAAATATAAATGACATGAGGCATGCATGCTTGGAAACATGCTGCTTGAGACTTACAGAAAAACAACAACAGCCCCATATGTGGATTAAAAGTAAGGTTCATTATGTTTTCTACTTCTAAACATAAAAGTAGAAAAACAGGTTTGGGATAATAATCTTAATCCTACAGAGTAAAGATTATAAATAAATCCTGTTTCATTTTATGAATTAAAATATTGGTAACATTGTGAAACCAACATTTTTATATCAAACCCATCTTTAGACTAGTGTTCCTAAAAGTTTTTAAATGTAGAATAAGAGATAGATCTAATAGCTAATAGGTTCATTCACTGTGGGGCCAACTACAGGTTTAATTTTAATCTTTTTTTTTTAAATAAGGCTAACAGTCAGAAGGAGTCAGGTTCTCTACAGTTATAATGCTTCTATAGGCTATGGGTGCCGGAGGACATGGAGAAAAATTTCCATCACTCTGATACTTTCTTCTACTCTCCTCATTCTTCATCTTTATTTTTTTCTCTGTTTTTCTCTTTACAGTTGCTCCATCTGACATGCCGTTTGGTTGAGCTGTGCCTCCGTCTTGGAGGGCGGTCTCAGCGGGGCTACTGTTAGCGACTTCATGTTTTCCCTCTACTGATGATCCACTTATTCCTGTCTTTTACTGGTTAAGTATGTCTGCACATAGCTATGTGCTGTCCTCCCTTTTACAGACTAGAATAGTGGCTCAGGGGCTTCTCTGCTTTGCCCTGTTTCTCTCCTAGATGAAGCAACTAAAGAAGCCACTGCAGCTACATTTTATTTTTCTCTCTCATAGTACTGATTTCCATCAACATTGTTTTGCTTTTATTTTGAAGTATTGAAGTATTAAGGTGTGTTCACACCGAATGTCATTCCAGTGACCAAATTGCAACATTCAGGTGCTGTTGACATGTGGTGACAAATGGCCAGCAATTTGGATGGCAGGCGACAAACTCGACTCCTGTCACTTCACCACATCATTAAATAGAAGAAGCTTCAATCCACTGCTTTCTGGTTTAAACTCAACATGCCAGACTTGGATTTTAGCAAGACCTGGTGCTTTAATCGTTATAGAAAGCCAAACAGCAGCATATTCGTTTCTGGGTTCCTCCAGAGACGCTCCTAGGTGGAGGAGTCCAGGAGGTATGGCTGAAACATGGTCGCCTGACATCCTGGGCAAAGGCAGCTGGCTCTGCCCCACTCTGGACTCTGGAGCTAAAAAGGACAACAAACCCCCCAAGAGCATTCCTTACTTCATTGTTTTTCAACATAATTATTTTTCCGTCAGCCATTTTGATTGAAAAGCTTAGTCTCTGATGCTCCTTTATCCTACGTCACAACAACATCTAGTCTCTCAATGGTTGTCAGAACAACATACAAAAGTTCAGATTTTCTAACTGCTTCATGTCCATTGCTGTGTTGTTGTCATATCATCGTAAAATGGCAAATTAATGCCTGATGGGTGACTAAAAATACGCCTATTGCATTTCTTTGCATTGCAGAGCTCCTGGACCTAAACACAAGGATTACATTGATACCTTGACCACTGGAATGGTGTTTGGTGTGAACACGCCATTTAAAGAGCTTTATAGAAATAGCAAAACTTGAAATTAATTGACTAAATTTCCCAAATGTGTTAAAGAGGAGATGGAAACACATTTGTCAGATAAGTTCCGATTTAACAGAGTTTACTTCACATAACTGATTAGCTGTTCCCAGAGCCTGCGTCCTGAGTCCCAGGATTAGAATCATACTTCTCTCTCTACATCTCTAGATGGTATGTACTGTGGAAAGGTGCACTACAGAGGGCCCAGGTGGGGTTTGAACCCCAGACTCCCAGGTGAAAGTCAAGCATGTCGACCAGTCAGCCAAAGGGATATCCCCTTGGCCAAGTAGCCATGATCTATCGGAGGCATAGTGACAGGACCCCACACTGTCACAGTACCATCATCAATACTAGCTGACATGATGAAGGAAGTTCAACTTGCCCAATTGAAACACATTTATTAAACCCTCACTCCATCACTGATCTGTTGTCCATGCTAGCTTGCTAACTCTACTTCCTGTTTATTACAGCCAAGGATGACCTAAACTTATGATGACACTACTCTTTACATTAGTTATTTAATTCACTTCAGTCATAGGAAACAAGTCTAATTTGCATTTCGACATCTTCAAAGTTTACTCAAAGTATCAGTGCTGCTGTGAACTTTTTGTGTCTCTGTTCTCTCTGCTTGAACAGTTAGTCATGGTAGAAAGCTGTTCACACTGAGCTTGGTTCTGATTCTGCTTGTGGTGTCTTCCCTTTGAAGTTGAATTTTTATCTCCACTGTCACTGCATGCATGCTTGGTATAACAGTTTACTGCAAACTCAATGACACAATGCAAGCGACTGTCCAGTCTCACTACACGCTCATTTAAGAGGAGCGAATAGATCAGCTGAGTTTCCTTCTGGTGGATTCACACCGAACACAAAACCTGTGGAAATGTCACTAGTCTATTCTGCTTTTGCTAGCCTTGAATTTCGCCTTGCTAGCAAAAGCATTTTGCACGGTTGGAGAATTCAAACAACAAGAAAAAGGCTCCATTACATCATCTAGTCTGCTGTTTGTTGGTTTCACCTTAACATGGCTGACAGCGATTTTACCGAGCGACTCGCGGTACTTTTTTAACTTTTGACAAAAGTTAAACGAAGAAAGATCTCTGCATCAATGTCCCTGGTTTCACCCTGTTCTCCAAAGACAGAACCCGTATTTAGAACACAACCACCTACAAGAGCTATGTCTGGAGGAAGTGAAGGCAGTACTTCTGCCTATCCATGAACTGGTTTCGAGGATCTGCTGTAAAAACTGAGGTAAGGTGAGACAGTGTTCTGGAGCTCAGACAGGAGTAGCAGAAAATCAATGCGAGAGCACCGGAAGGGAAAACACCAAAACAAGGTGGCTAGCTGTCCACCCCTCTGGAGCTAACGTACCACAGCAGGAAATTGGAGGATGACAGCCGTACATCGGAGAAGCCTGTCAGGCAGAGAGCACCACAGCAGCAAGAGAAGATGTTGGCTGCGCTGGAAACTATGAAAACGTTTGTGATTCCTTTCAGTTTACCTTTTTTCATTAAGTGCCCTGAGACGACATGTGTCATGAATTGGGAGTCTATAAATAAACTGAATTGAGTTTTGGATTCTGAATAAAACATGTTTAGTATGGGAGTCAAACCTTTTCTGCATAACCGTGGTGTTTTGCTGAATGTTTGAACGTGTAAATGTGTTTCAGAGTCTGATAGCTGACTATTTTAGACCAACAGACTGAGAAAGACAATGCCAAATTCACCCCTTTAGATTAAATCCGATACCATAGATAAAAAATTATCATCATAACTTGCAAGCTGAATTGTCCTGGTATTTGTGCGTTCACAAACACACAACAATTTCTCTTGACCAGCTTCTGCTTCAACCTTTCAAAATCGATTCAAAAAGGGTCAGCCAATTACATTGCAAAAATGATGGTGTAAAGCAGGGATGAATACAAGAGATACTGAGCCCAAAGCTGAATTAAAACAGACATGGCAGCGCAGGAGGATGTACACGAAGCTGCTGCTATCAAATCTGTTTTGTTAGATTCCACGTTTTTATCTTTGAAAGACGAACAGCAAGACGATAACAAGCGTAAGTTGTTGTGGTTTCTCATGGGCTCTGCTGACATTTCAATTCGCTACTGTGATTGGCTAAAACCAAACCTTGGTGGGCGGGAACTAGATGATGCTCTTTATCTAATAAGTAATTTGAAGATCATGAAATAATTTTGGGTAGCCTGAATCCACAGGAAAGTGTTTCTGGTTAATTATGAAAATATTCATGTTTATAACTGCACTTTAACTTTTTAACTTAACTCATTATCTTCATCTGCACAAATGATTTTATAAACTTCTAAAAAGTGAAACATTAGACACTCACTGAAAGGATATTTGCTATTTTAAATAAAAAATATTTAGAAATCAATTTTAAGTGTTTTTTGGTTATAAAACACTAATTAGTTTCATATATTAGTTTCAGGGACAGAAACCAGAATATTTAGGGTTTCACTCATTGATTTAAAAAAGAAAATATAAAACAAAAGGAATGCCCAATGTTCTTTAAAAAAGGAAATCTAGTTTTTTAATAACTGGTTTGTTTTATCAGCATATGAAAGAGTTAAGGTTCCATTTTTTTCCTGTGATGTTCTGGTTCCTCCTCTCTGCACTGTGGTACCGACTGCGTGCTCCTTATTAGAGCCTGTTCTCACAGAAGGCGCTGATTTCCCTGCGTTGCCATGCTTGCCTTCCCTCCCCACATTCTTGCATTATACTGCGGTGCCTTTCTATTTTCAGTCTGTCCTCGTTGGATCTGCACTCCCGTCCTCCCACCCTCGCCTCATCTTTTCAGCCTCACCGCTCCACACTCTCTCCTTTTAACGCTCCTCTGTGTGCTCTCTTATTTTTCGCCCCTTGGTGTCTTCCTAAGCATGTTTATTTCTCTCACTCAGAGCAGGAAGAGTGCAGCTCTGCAGCACAGTTGTAGGTGTCAGCAAAGCAGAGGTTGTTTTTTGCTTCCTTTGCATGCACCAGAGAGCATCTCGCAGCTTTATCTGTGAGCTGAAACATTCATGCATCCATAAACACAGTCGTTAGTTTCTTTGTTGTAATTTCTCACCATCTCACGGTGCTGCAGCCTAATTACTGCTTGCCAGCATCTCCTCTGCTGAGTCTGATTCAGCTACGGATGCTGAAGGACTAAGATGGTGTAGAGAAATTTCAAAGAAGAAGGCTTGAAACTGTGAAAAATCAGGAGTTCGATGATTTATTGATGAATACTTGCGTCATATTCTCCCACACTGAGGCTTCTTCTCCTCCCTCCTGTTCATCTCCATCACACTAAGCACATGTGAGATGCTGCAGGTTGGATTTTAATGAAGCTTTGAAGGATGAAGGATGTGCGTCTTTGACTGAAACAGATATATGATTGAATGACTGTGTACAGCTTTGAACATCTCTAATTATATGTGATTTTATCTCTGTCCAGCTGAGCATGTTTGTAACATGATGGGTTTTTTACAGTCACTGGAAAACTTCAGCACCCTGAGGAGCCTCTTTCAGCAGCAGTGTTACTTTTTGCTCATTGAAGTTTACAGACATTTGTTTCATCTCAGTTATTGGAAGGGTCTGCAACCTGCGGCTCTGGAGCCTCTTTGGACCCTCTACAATAATTATTCATGGTGGATAAAAATGATAAAGAACCAATTAATGATTTTGAATATAGTATATGAACAAGTATCTTTCTTAGAAGCTTTATCTGATTTTTTAAAGAACATTTGAAATTGCTTCTTTTAAAAAGAACCAGAAATATATTTTAATATATTTCTTGGAGCTAGCTTGGAAAACTATGTGTTTATTTTT
Organism: Jordanella pulchra; assembly: GCA_034780135.1. Taxonomy (NCBI): domain Eukaryota; kingdom Metazoa; phylum Chordata; class Actinopteri; order Cyprinodontiformes; family Cyprinodontidae; genus Jordanella; species Jordanella pulchra. The sequence goes on from JAUZNJ010030019.1 coordinate 12,607, forward strand.
TGCGTAAGACAATATGAAGGAAAATCCATGCTTCCTCTTTGTGAAAGCTTAATGCTCTTTCCTTATTTTAACCTTGTACAGCCTAAACCAGGAAATATTCTACATAATTTAGTTTTTTTAAAGCTATATTTTTCATTGAACACTCTACAAATAAAGTTATTTGTGTCGTTTGTGATGAATTAGGCATTTTTATATAATTTATTTTTGATTTTCTCTTCTGATTGTGTAAATCAGTTTTCCAAAGGACAAAAGTGTCACACAGGTGATGTAGAGGTCTCAAAACCTCAAATATGACACATTTGGTTGGAAAGAATTAAGAACTAAAAACAAAACTGAATTGTTTGCTGTTTAATAAAATGGTAATGGATTTGCTTACTGCAGGTAATTTATCAAAAGTTGTGTTTTATTTAAAGGTCGTATTATTTGTGGTTAAAACAACTTTTATTTCGACTTGTTTAAATAAACTACTTTCTGTTGACAGACACTTGTTTAGTAGCAGGAATTGCTGCACCACTAACAGTCCACTGTTACCATATCGTCATTCAGCTAGCCAGAAAATGTATTACTCTTTTCAATTTACTGCTCACTGTCAGTGCATGCACATTTTGATTGGGGAATTGCCTCCAAGCTCATTACTTTATTCAATAAATGAAATACTGTTGCCAGACACTTGTTTAACATCGGGGATGGCTGAAAAGCTAACACCCAGTCACAATCATTCTTTGACACATTCTCATTCAGGACAAGGGATTACTGCAAAAATAACTAAGTCATGCAATCAACTGTCCACTGTTCCGACATGCTCTTAGCATGTAAACAGTAATCTAGTTATGGTTGCCAAGTTCCCGTTCAGGAGTGGGGTTCAAAGAAAATTAACATCTAAATGCAGTTGGTTGTCCTCTATCTCTGCATTGTTCAGGTGAGGGCATTGCTGCACGGTCATTCACTTAATTGAATCTGCTAAGTTTTTCTTGATAAAAAAAGTTTCAAGGAATTGGCAAAATGAACTAAACTTGAATTTATTGTTTAAAAAATCCAACTGAAGTGGAGTTTATGTAACTGACTGAATCTGTCTGCATGAGCTTATAGAGCTGCCAACATACTTATGTATGTAAACTGAGTCAAGCTACTTTATAAAGTGCATTGAAATTACATTTATTGTCAATGAATGCCTTTGAAATTGGGCAAAATTAAATTAAAATCAAAATGAGTTACTGGTTTGGGTTCGGCTTCTTAGGTGGTCAACAACCTCTTAATTGGTTTGGTCCTGAACCTCTGGTCCACAAGGGATGGACAATTTGGCTCAGAGTCCAAAATATTGTTAAACTAGTCAAAAGCTGAGTTTTGGGAAACTTTAGAACTGTGTCATATGATACAACTGTAAGTTACGGGCAGTTTAAAGTTTGATCTAATCACTACAGTTGGGCATCTAGAATTGATTGAAACAGGTTCTGAACTTTTGATTTTCCAGATCTCTTTCCTTTTTTTATTTTAGATTCCTAGTCATAATGCCAAGTCCACCATCCACCATCAGCAGACAAGAAGTCTGTGCACAATAATCTGTGCTTCGGCAATATATAGTGGGGTTTAAAGTTCATCAAAGAGATGGCCAGTTGGCCATGTGTGATACTGGCAATGGTTTTATATTATGCATGGCCGACATAATTGAACACTAACTCATCATTGACTCATTGCACAGGTGTTGTAAAGTACAGTAGGTTCAGAGAGGGAATTTTTTTTCCCTCCTCTAATTATATAGCGCACCTTCTGCAGGGAGGACGGAACATGTTCTATACTTCCTCTATATTTGTCTTCACATCTTAGGAGATACCTGCCATGTTTCCTACACGTTCTGGATAGAATGTAAAGCTAAAACCCACTAACTGAATGATAAAGTATGAAATATGATTCTATCTAAAACATCACTACTTCCATATCTTTTTGAGTGGAACTGAGCTGCAGATATAAGTTGTGAATATTAATTCTGAAACCTTTCTACTGTGCTCCTTTATCTTCTACCTGAGACACTAGTGCCTAGCATAGTGTGTGACTAGCGATGTCCTATAAAACTAACTAACATGGTTTTTGTAACTTGTGTATTTGTTGGAAAAATGTTCAATTCAATTCAATTCAGTTTATTTCTATAGCACCAAATCACAACACATGTCATCTCAAGGCACATCACAAAGACAATTTATTCAAATCACACAGTCAGACTAGTTAAAACTTCTCTATCAAAGGAAAACCAGTTGATGGTAGCAGTCCAGCCGACATTTCTCTCCAGGATGGAGCCACAGGAAACAGGAACAGACCAAACGAAGCTACTATGATGAGAAATAAAAACAGAGAGCAGAAAGTTAGAGGTTGAACTTACAAATACTGCAGAATGGGAGAATGGGGATCGAATGAAGCAGATAGAGTGATGAAAAG
>JAUZNJ010030020.1:0-15036 GCA_034780135.1 Jordanella pulchra
CCAATGTATGAAGTACTTTTATGCATGCTAAAACTCAAAACGGGTCCGTAGGGACCCTAACACCATAGGAAGGTTAAATCAATAAGGGATGCAATTCATCCTGTATTTTCATTAATGTTCGATACACATACTAAATATGTCAAACTGACATTGAAAATTGACAAAATAGATCAGAGGAACTACTAAAGCCAGCTAAATTGTCCTGGCAAGCTCTAACGGTTCATGTGGTATTGTAATTATAGTAAATACCAAAAGTCGATATGAAAATTCCTCATGAACATCCCCTAATGTTATAATTTTAACAGGAAAGCTGGGACATGATATCTGATTTGTTAAGATGAGGAAACCATGACCTGTCAACATGGCAGAGAGCAACGAATACTCTGTATGCTGAATACTGCATTGTTAAGTGTTCTCTCTTGTTGTGTTTGCAGCCTACACAATGCTGTGAAATGTATGGATTTTTTAAAAATATATCACCATCTAAACTTGTGTTGCTTTTTGATTGACCCTTATTTTTGATTTAATCAAATTCTGGCTAGCAGTCAGTCAATGCTTTTGATGCATCCTCTTTGTCCTGTAGCAGATGAACTGGGAAGTCTGTCCTGCCCACATAGCAGGTCAGCTGCTGTCATGGTTGCCTAGAGATTGACTCCACTCATCTACACTGCCGTCTCTCACCCATGTTTACATCTGGTGATCAGAATTCCTCAGAAGGAAATACTTTTTAAAAATACCAACATGAGTGACGCCACTCCATCCCCACTGACGCCGCTCAGCAAGTGGCGTCAGTGGGGAGGAGGACGAGGAGTTTTAAACAATTTGGGGTTCTCAGCGAGTGTCTACAGTCATGCACAGCAGACCATTTATGGCTCAGGACAAGACAGCAGCACAGAAACACTACAGACACACAGGAAACACAGAATCCAAATCATCAGTCCTTCATACATTGACCACCACCTCCTGAGACCCCCCGGTTGGGGGATGCTCATTTTAATTTATGAAAGGTGGCAACCCTACAACTTACACAAAGACCATACCACTTATCGGGGTATATGTAACTAGGACTAATTATTTTTTCTGGGTTAGAAAAAATGTTTTTACACAGTGTATTAGGAGTTATTATGAGTGAAAATACATAATTTGACTAATTGATTGTTTGATCGAGTAAATACAGTAGAAATGATCCAGAACCGGGAACAACTCGGGATGGCTTTTCTTTGCCAATAGCACAAAGCCTCTTGATGAAAAAAAGATAGATGTTAAATAATTCTTAGGACTCTTAATGCTAAGTGATCTATTTTATCTTAACAGAATCAAATCAATGCATACAAAAAACCAATAGTGCATTCAGAGTAGCGCCACCTGTAGGACTGGGGGTGTAGTGCAGTTTTTTCTCCGGCTAATTTAAATCGATGTCCCTGTGCCTTTCAAAGTAATGGGAGCAGCACACTGATGAATTCCCAAGGATTTTTTATTACCTTGGAACAAAAATAAATCTTGAGGTTTTCATTGGAAAATGGGCTTAGATGATCTGCTCGTCACAATTGAATGGAAAGGGTTGAAAATTGGTCGATTGTAAATCTGGTCAACATTATTTCACACCAACTGTTGTGACACAGTTGTTGTGATTCTGGTTTACTTTTGGGATGAAAGAGAGGAAACCATAAACCTCAGTTGCTTTATCATTTGGGAAAGTTTCATTTCATCAGGCCAACTTTACAAATAAAACAATATCCACCTTCTGATTCAGTGATCATTTTGGTTCATTTTCTACCCAGCAAATGTTAATGTACTTGCTATTCTTTCTCGATGACCAAAATCTGATCATATAGCCTGTTTTTTGAAAAGATAGTTATCCATTCAACCGTTCTTGGATTTAATTTTAAATTTAACCTGATAGGTGTTTCAGTCGATCAAAACAGTCAGTCTGCTATTCAACTTCCAACCATTTCATAAGCTACACTTCCCTGGTACCTCATCAGCTTTTAAAATATCTTGCCTTCTGGATTTACTGAGACGTTGAAAGAAATCCTCTGAGACTTCGCTCCAATGCTGCAGTTTTGTCAGCTGCCCATCCATGATCCACGTCTCCAATATATTCTAAGTCTGCACAACTTGATGAAGATATGATGACCCTGGATGACATTGGAGTCCAGGATACTCATTATTGAGTTCAAGAGACCAGGTTGAGATAAATTGAGCAATTCTGTATTGGCCAAATTGTTTAAGGACAATATTCACCACACCATTATACCACCACCATCTTCCTGAAAGGTGGATCCATGCTTTCAAAACAAGACTTAACAGAACAGGCAACATTTTTCTGTTCTCCATCTTACTGTAGCCAGACTTTTATGATTTTGGGTGAAATGTCATGTTCTTGTTTTTAATTGTATCTAACCACTGACCAGTTCAGTTTAGGCCTCAAAGGCAACTATATGTATAAATCACTGCAATGTGTTTAGGGAAACAAAAGATTTTTGTAAATATCTTCATATCAGATTTAGCTTTTCAAAGTTGTGGTGTTGGGCTAGAGTTATGCAAGACTTTTTTCAGATGATAGACATTGAGTTTAAAGGTACACAGCATGTTTGGAAAAAAGCACATGGCCCTCACTTTGGCAACTGAACTGAAAATTATGTTTAAATCAAATTATGACCAAATCTGATGTGGTCCCTGTCAATGGAAGAGGGTCATATGAGGTCCAGCTGGTACAAAGTATGAAAGCATAAACCGGGTCACCACTCTACAGGATACAGACAATAGTTTAGGTAAGACTGAGGAACTGATAAACAATAAAGTGAGGGATGTCCAGGAGAACAACCCTCTGTCAGATTTCTCAGGTCTCTCTGGGTGGGCCTGGGGAAGCATTGAAATTTAAATCATGGCTGTTTGACTGGTGTTATATACAGTCACTCTCAAAAGCATCAGTGCAAAGGATGTTTACATGACCAGCAGAAGTCATAATGTGTTGAGTTATGCTCCCTGTGCTTTATGGTTTTTGTTGATGTCAGCATCTGCTATAAAAGGCCTTCATCTCTTCTTCTTTCAAACATGTTGTTTACAATCATCAGCAAGAAATCTGGGACTTTTTTTCAGTTTTTCCACTTGAATTATTTCATCATCATTATTATATACGCTAATGATCAGCAGAGCTCAGTATATTAAAGTGTCATCTAATGTTATGACAAGAATGTACCATAAAACATTCCAAAGAAAAAATTTTCTGGAGCAGAATATATTTGTTTAATTGATATTTTAAGTTTGATGATCACACTTTATTTCAAACTTAAGATCAGGACCCATTCAGATAGGTCTTTATGTGATATCATATTTTCCCCCTAGAGAAAAAGAAAGAAAAATGCTGCTAATAAAAATCCTATAAGCTCAATTTAGAAAGTAAAGTTCACATTTTAAAAATCCTTCAATTCCATTGTTGTGAAGGCAATGTGCTGGCTCCCTTACTTGTTCCACTGTTGAGGTTGCTCATAAACAATCGGTCCATAAAGTGGGATGATTTCCCTCCATTAAATAGGTTTACTTACATTAAAGGTTGGATATTTTCCAAAAAACGATTCAGTGTATGTACCGTGGTGCAGTAAAAAAGTTTAGGAACTTTTAGAGCCATGGATTGTTTTGTGTATTGCAAGTGAAAAACAACATTTCATATTTGATAAATGAATGTTTTTAAAATAAATCATCTCAATTGCAGTAACACCTTTCAAAAATATTCAAACCATGTTTAATATCATATCACATAGCAATCATAAAACCTTTTCCTGGGATTTTTTTTGATAGACTCATACAATGATGTACATTATTGTAATATGAGGCCAAATATAGAAACGTGTTTTTTAAATGTATAATTTTTTAAGTAAGAAATATGAAAGGTCTTCCTCAAGTCTAAGTTATATATGTCTACAGAACAACTGATTGCCTTCCATTGTTCTAACTGAAAATAATCACACACAGATTGAATGCTCAATATCTGAGCAGCAACTTTCAAGTCTTATCATACATTCTTAACTCTATCCGGGTATGGGCTTTGACTGGGCCGTTTTAACACAAGAATGTTGCAGCCCAATGGTTCATCTACTTAGAAATGATCCTACCCGAGCTGTGGATCCATTACAGACTTTCCGCTGTTACTCTGATTAATCTTCTCTGCTCCCAGGTTTGAAACTAAGCAAAGCTCTACCCCTGGCATGTCTTCCTTGTTCCTTGGTCTTCAAGGTGCTGTTTGTCCAGAACTTGCTGAAGCCTTCAGAAAATACTTGGATTTAGGCTGATTTTAAATCACAAGGTTTTTAGATGCACTTGATTTAACATATCAGTAAGGGCATAAAGGGGCGGGGGTTGTACTTAAAATGCACACAACACTTTTCAGGTGTTTTATTCACAGAGAAACTAAGGTGGCATTCTCATAACTATTAACACTGAGATCTTAACTTGGCTTCTATTTATAACCCGGGAGACTTTTGATTGCAATTTAACTTTATTTGGAATTAAAGGGTGCTGAAATATGTTCACCACAATTCTTTGACCATGTATGCATAAAAGCCATTTATTTCTATCTACAATGTGAGAACAGTAAGGGGTATTTATACTTTTGTAAGAAACTTTGCGAGACATCTGTCTTTTATTGAACAAGTTTTTTTATGTATTATCAGAAAAGGGAATTCTAAGAAAAAGAGATGGATTAAATCCACTGTGCTCCACCCTGTGGTGTTTACATGGCAATTTTAAGCAGATATGTTTTAAGACAGTTGCTTCTGCCTTTTGCTCTCTTCCTCACTCAAACGTACACAATGCTTTCCCTAGGTGATGCCTTCAGCTCCGTCTGATAGAGTCTGAGGTAATGCTTCGAGCAAAGACGAAGTAGTTTGAGAGGGAGGGGCGGGGATGGTGAAGGGCGAGGTGGACCTTTTAGTGTCTTGCAGCTGTGGGTCTTACATGTGTTGTTGTATTTGTTGCCAAAGCACTGAATCGGTGTGTCATCAGACTGTTTCAACTCAGACACTCCCAGCAAATATGGAAAAGAAAGTCCCATTTTATTTGATAATCAAATCTCCTGACATGCATTTCCTTCCATACGTGCTTTAGAAGTTTCGTTTTTCTCCAAATGCTGCTACTACCCTTAGAGAGAAATGATTTTTTTCTTTAAAAAATACCTTGTCTCTATCCTTTCAGTTCAGTTTTACTCTAATCCTCTGCACTACTCAACCTAAGATCCTTTGATAACAAGATGGCTTACTTCAGATCCAGCTGAAACCTTATCCGTGTATTGGCCTCAATTTGGCTCTGATCTGTAGAAGGAAATGTCAGAACTTCAGTGACAGGGATTTAAAAGCTAGTCTGACGGAATGCACTGACATGCCATACATTTGTGACTTTTTACTACAGTTGTTGAAGTCGAAAGAATAGGCTCAGAGAGAGCCAACCATAAAAAAAATACTTTTGAAAAGCCATTTAGAGAAAATCAAAGGAAATATCTTCAGTCATAAGAAGGACTTACCTACACAGGGGATTAACAAGGATTTAATACTCACTTCTTTTTTACATTTTGACAAAATGTGATGTTATGGCATAGACCAACCTAAACCCATACATGACTGTTAGGTTAAAAGACAATCACATGGTTTGCACAGTGGTGTTTTAACTATATCATAAAGAAACCAACGCAATATCTAAAGCTGTACGGATCTTGCAGAGCACATTTTTATAATTGTTTTGAAAATGGGACGACTGCAAATCTGCTAAACATTAGCAGATTAATGTTTACAGAATTACAGAAGCATCCAGAAGGCCCTACAGGTAACTCCTGACAAACTCAAGACCATTTGACAGGAAAACTTTAAACCATATACTTGATGAATCTTGCTTCTTATGGATGGAAGAATGATGGTTTAATGACAAAACCTGTAGGGGAAGCAATGAATATGTGGAAGAAGTTGCTCTGGTCAGATGATGCCAAAACTCCCCCTGTTTCAGATGTGATCAACAAATAAATGGCCATTATTAGCAGTTATCTGTCCCATTGAATGGCTTCAGACTTTACCTCCTCTACCTTCTCGAAGGTTTCTTATGTCTGATAATACGCAGCTTATGGTTTATAACAGCCACTACAGCTGTTTTATTTAAGCTTTTTATTTACAGTAACCTACTTTATACTTTTGATCTACTTTATTTACGGACTTTTGTACATACGGTGTTTACTTCAAATTAATTCCACATATTTTAGTCTTATGGATTTAATGTGGTATTTAAAAGCAACTCCGTTGACAGGATACAAGATTTTTGGTTTGTTTATTATGGGTGCTAAAACTTATTTATTACAATAGACAAAGAGCTACTAAAACTACGTTTAAATTACACATAGATTAATTAATTCTGCAGGCAAAAAAGGAATTAGCTTAGGGTTAAGAAATCGTGATAACAAGCTACTGAGCCTACTAGAGGGTAGAAGGCAGAATCCGAAGCCATTCAATTGGACAGATAATTGCTAATAATGGCCATATAATTCTTGATTACATCCCATAAAGGGATGATAACATCCAAAGCGGCTGCAAAACTTAATATTTTAGCTAAAAAAATAAGCAGTGAGAATGAAAACTGACAAAGCAAATCACCATAACAACCATCTCTATAGAGAATCACTGCAGTGGTTGCATCATACTGTGGGGATGCTTTAAGAAAGCTGCTCAGACGGGAAAATAGATGAAGCGAAATACGAGGCAATCATGGAAAAAAATCTTTCAGACACTAATAAACTGGGAGAGGATCTTTATCCATAAGCTTTCAGCCAGAGCTACACTGTGTTCGATCATTGTTTCCCAACCTTTATTGACCTGTGTACCCCTTTGGTCATTTTGCTCTCCCTCAGTCAAAAGCTTTGATTGTCCAAAAGTGAAACATACCATAACTGATTAGACAATAAAAAGTATTTAATTTAATCTTTTAACTTGACCATTTAATGGGCATCTTTCCAACTCAAATGAGAAACCAACCATCTTCCAGGCAACCATCTGTTGCCTGGAAGTTGGTAAGGAATCAAAATAAATACAAAATAAAATCATATTATAAACCTGCCTTTATAAAGCAGGAGCTCCTCTGAGTAACTCACCTTTAATCACATTTAAACTTGATGAATTAGGAACAAAATAACAAACAAAAATTATAGGACTGAATCCATTATTTTTTTTGCATCAAAACACCTGAGCTGCTTTGATGAGCTTGATGGTTTGTCAAAGCTGAAAGTGAACTCAAACATATCATAAAAACTTACTTTTTGGTTAATAAAAGCTTTTTTTATTATTCATTTGGGTCCTGTAGAACAGATGTAAGCCCTTTTTTTATTTTATTACCTGAGAAATAAAATATCTTCATGTACGCTTTGCAATGCTCTCGCAGACCACTAGGGGTACGAGTACCCCTAGTCAGGAATCACTGGGTTAGATCACAAGAGTCTAACTCTAATCCTTGATGGTTGGTCATCTGCATGTTTTAGATGCATCTCTGCTTCAGCGATCCTGATTCAAATAACTGAATCATTGGTGGGATTCTTTAGAACTTCATTTCATGCTGAGTACGTCATTTTGTTTGCTGGATCAGGTGTCTGCAGAAACAGATGTAAAGGTTAGATGACACTATTCCAGGAGAACTGAGATTTCATGCCCCTCTTTTAGATCAGAGCTTATCATGCTGCATGTTGGTGCAGTCTTTGCATATAAGAACAGGAGTTCTACATGTTTGAGATGTGGTGTCATTGGTTTAGGAGGTCCATGTTTGTCCTGCAATCAAAGGGTTGCTGGTTAGACTCTCCGCTCTGTCAGTCCCAATCCCTGGGTCTCTAAGAAAGATGTTCCATCCAGTTTGCCGGCTTGTGGTGTTCAGAGGGTATGGTGGTGCTGATTGCTAGTTGATTCTATCCTCCTTCCCCTGGCCCCCTGTGGCTTCTCTGTATCTTACCATCATCAGCATATCAATAGGTCTTCAGATATGATAAAGCAATATACAAGTACTGGCCTTTTACAGTGAGTCCCTGCTCCAACACAACTGATTTGAATTTTGTTATTAAGCATGTCATCAACTTTTACAAGATCCCAATTCTGATCTGTTAATTTGATCCATGTGTGCTACTGAACCAGGGTAATATCTAAAATATACCAGACCCTTGCCCATGAAGACTGACTGTGGACACTGCTGGTCTAGACCTAAATCTAATACAGAATGTGTGGTAGGGCTTAAAACTGATATTCACAGACACCCTCCACTCAATCTAATATTGTTCTGGATTCTATGAAACCAAAAATATGAAAGAACATCCAAGATGTATTCAGTAGGGTTGAGTAAATATGTAAAACCATCCATCATATCACGTTTATTCAGGGTGGCGGTGGGGCCAGTGCCTATCTCCGGCAGACTGTGGGCGAAAGGCAGGGTACACCCTGGAACAGGTTGCCAATCTGTCACAGGGCAACACAGACATATAAATATAACAATACAATGCAACCATTCACAAACACACTCAAACTTAAAGACAATTCAATTAACCTAAGAGTCATGCTTTTGGACCTTGAGAGGAAGCTGGAGGACCCTGCAGAAAGACCCTGGACCTTCTTGCTGCAAGGCAACAGTGTTATAGTGCTATAATGTTTTAAATTTTACAAATACATACAAGGTATGTTTTTTTAAGAAGTTTACTAAAAAAAAATATGGAAATATATGTGTGCAGAATAAGTGTTGAAAGGTTTGAGGTGCTTGTCCGGCTATGGAGTTTTTTTTTTTTTAACTGAGTTTTAGTTTGAACCATCTTAAAAGAAAAGCAACTCTTTAAATGAAAGAACAGTCACTCCATGTATGGCCGTACTCCTGCTTTCAACACATACAAATTGTGTTCTACTACTATCAACTCTAATAATCTTGGGCATTAAATGACAAACAGTTCATGGATTTGTTCATGGTTGTATATTTTGTGCGTCCCTGTTGGCCCTGTCATGGACTGGGTGGCCTGTTCAGCGCTGACCACACCTCTTTGCTGCTTGGCCTGCTGAGGAAGACTGAAACTTGCACAAAAAACATGAGTGGGTGACCAAAAAAAGAGCAAACAACAAGTCTGTCTTATATGCTTTTTATACTACTACATTACATTTTAACCTCTTTTGTTGTTGCCCTCAGATTTATTTTATTTTGTATTTCTGATAGGTAGCTACATCTCCCCTCAGAGCAGATCTGTTCCCTAAATTTCAATAACAGCATTTGCTCCATGTGACAATTAGTCTCTCAGCAGACCATTTCAAATACATATTTGGAGTCAGTTTCCTATAGCAACAAATATACACAGTGTGCAGCTGTGGCCACAAATGATCTGCGTGTTAGAAAGTGGACCAGCTGCTCCCTCTGGTGGCTTGACTTAAACATTTTTCACATTTTAAATTGATATAAGGTGATTATGGGCCTAAATGTTTTTATTGTTTTAGGTTTTCAATTAGACATCAGTAATTGAAGGTGTTTTTCTATGGCTAAATTATTGCACAGATTCCATTTAATTATATATACAATTAGGTAACATAGATTGGGTCCAGCAGTTTCAATTTTCTATGGTTGTTCTGCAAACCCTGGATCAAAATTAACTGTCCAGTTTTCAACACACAAGCCATAACTGTTAAGCTACAGTTCCTTTCAGAAGTTTACAAGAAACCAGATGTGCTTTGTACATGAGCATCTGTACATACCTGGCAATGATGGTGCCCATTTTAACAGAATGGTTTCCTAACACAGACCTAAATTTAAAAAATAGTTCAGACATATTGTTTGGGGTTGGTGCCCTCCCATAAACATAATTTTAACCGTATCCTTCAGTTCAAAACTATACGTATACTACCATACTTGAAAACTATTCATATGCTTTTGGGTTTAAAGCCGTCAACTCTTCCAGGTGAGGCCAAACAGTTAAGTCTTTTCTTTACCGTCCATCTTTTAAAAAATGAAATCACTTCAGCTGATGACCAGTATATGTAAACTTTAGCTGTAGCTGAGCTATGTCGTTATAGAAACAGTAAATCTTGTCTAGAAGCTCCTTCAGAGTAGCTGGTCAGTTGGATGAGACCTTGCAAAATTCATATTGGTGGTTGAGCGAGGTAAAAAGGTTCAGTATGTTCAGTGTTTCCATCCTGTGACACCCAGAAAATAAGAGTGACACCAATATCAATACTTAAAGGTTTGATTTAATTAAGTTCAGTGTGATTGATGAAGGCCCTTTGGACCCACATGTGCTGTCAGTTTATCTTCCTGCTTGGGTGTTACTTCTAGTGACTAAACAGCTAAATGACGATTGTTAAAGTGTAATTTTACCCTACCCAAAGATACAAAGTAGATATCTAAAATAAGAAATATTCTGTGCTACGATTTTGATATGACATAAGATTGTAACCATTCAAAATGATCTCGCTCCTTGTAGAAAGATATGTTTTATTGTTCTGGTGTTACTCATGCTAACGCCCCATCATGGCTTACTGGAAACCTTTTTTAATGTTATTAGTAACACCTGCACTCATCCTACTGTGTTAAGTTTTGCCCTGCACTGTGAAAACACCCATTAAACAAGGCAAACAAATAAAAAACACCAGGCGAACTTAGCTTAGATTTATTATAGAAAGCCTGATTTTCATTAGGGCTGTGAAACACTGGAGAATGGTTAACCTGGAGTGTTCTGAGGTTTGGTTCTGATTTGTCTAAATAATGTAGGAAATGAAATGATACTGAGGAGAGAGGGTTAGGAAATGTTAACCAAATATTTGTTCTTAAATTGTGAACCGGTTTATGGGATTAAAGAAGACACTGAATGAAAATGTAACTGAATGAAAAACAAGTGCTCACCATGGTTTTTAATTTCACAATTCAGAGCAAGTTTGTTTACTTAGGAGATCAAAAGTACATACTGCAAGTTTTACACCTTTACCCAATATTGTATTTCAATATTTCTATTTATTTTAATTGCGCTGAGGTTGAACATAAGATAAGATAAATCTATAGGTTAAGCTTTGTAGTTGCAAAAAAAACTTATAGAGAGTAGAAAAACTGCTAATAAGTTAATAAGAAGAGCATATTCAGGTAAAAATAAAGGGGAGAAAATAGAAATACAGCAACAAATTAACATAACGATGCAACATTTTTTCCACAGTGGACACAAACAACCTAATTTTAAAGAATTCAGTAATTTGTTCACTCTAACATAATTTCATATATTGATTATGCGTCTTGCTTCACAAATTCAGAAAGATACCATGAACCAAATCTTGACTTTCATTTTAAATTTTTGTATCTTTGTTGATTTTGAGGCTTTCCTACAAAATTATTGTCAAAAGAGTCTAAACAGATGATAAATTCTCCACATAGCTTAACAGCAAAAATCTTTTATACCAAAGATGTTTTTCAGATACTCTAAGCATCTATTGAAACGCCACATCAGTTTCCTTTTTGCAAAAGAATTGATGTGAGATTAAACGCGAAATGATTATAATTTTGAGATTAAAAGTGTGATTGCCTTTTTTCTGTGAAAGTGTTATGTTTTATCACATTTTAAAGCATTTTCTTTTTTGAACACAAATCAAATTTTGAACATAAGTATATTATTATAGGATATTGTCATATAAAATACGCATACACACACACACACATATACCTAACCTAACGCTTCTTTCAAATATGGCACACAATAGGCTGATTAGCTTATTTTAATGCATTTTAGAGAAATGTAACTCATACAGATCAATAGGATTAATCACCCTATTGGGGCTCAATAAATTATCCAATTTTTTTGTTATGCTAAATACTGGATGAGAGAGAGAGAAGTCTTGGAGTCTCTACTTGATTCGATTTGATTTTTTTTCTCTGTTATCTTTAGTATGCCTGAATATGTTCTCACATTTATTCTTTCAACTGTTATGACAAGCAGTTTGGTATTAAAATTAAATCTTCTCATGCTTCGAAATGAGTTGTAAAAAAAAAACCTGAAAGGATAAAAGGATTATTTTAGATAAAAGTATATTTTATTAACTACTGAAATTTGTTGACTTATTTAACCCTAAGATCTCTGATAATTTCAAGACACCATGAGATTGTTGTCTGTACTTCGTTACATCTGGTCATTTAAGAGCAAATTTGAACTTAAACTAAAGTTATTCATATTAGCCCAGATGATAAATGTTATGTATTTTGGGTTATTGGATAAAATTTTCAGCCCACTTTTACATTAGATGTTTATATTGACACATTTTTGGGTTAGAAAAAAAAAAACAAACCCGGGGTCATTTCCACAACCAAACTATTTAAACCTATGGCTGGATCTTCTATCTTTTCTTTCCCTAAATGTCAAAATTAAGGGGAGTTTTATTTGAATGTCAAGGAAAAACTATGCACACAAAGCAACACAAGCTAAAGTCAGCCTCATTTGAAAGTCAACTAATGGAGAGAAATGAACGATGAATGCCGATGAAAAATGGGAACAGAGGCAAGAGGCCAGTTGTGTTTCAAACCATCCATGTCATATCAATTTGACTGTGATGAATGAAAACAGAAAAACTGCAAAAACCAAATTGTGTCTTCATTTCAGAGCGGGTACCATTTATCACATCCTGACTTTTCAGACTGCCTAATCAATTAATGCTCATGAATTAATCCATCTTAAGTATTTTCATAACGTTAACAGTGGGTGTCATATGGAAGTGGTGATTCATCAAAGCTTGACCATTTAAAATTACATAAAGGTAGTTTTAGAAGAAGGCTGGGTTTTCTCTCATGCTCTCACACTGTTCCTGTACAGAACACAAACTATACATCAAGGCTAAACAATATAAAGTATCCATTGAATAAATATGCATATTTGATTAAGTTTAATTCTATGGCATTAAATCAGACTATACTTTCTTCAAAATCAAATGCTGGACTAAAGTTACTGCTTCAAAACTACTTGTGAAAGCTTAATAATGATTTAATGGTTTTGTAGACTGTAAATACAAACATCAGGTACTCTGATTCTTAAATCACATCATGGAAAATCAAAGGGAACCAGGCAAAATAGCAGAAGGAGAACTATAGACCTTCACAAGTGTGGTTCATCCTTGGGGTTCACTATCAGAAGCCTGAAGGAACAGATTTTATTTGTTCAAACCATTAATTAACAGATATTTAAAGACCAGGTGAATGTCCAATAATCCTTCATTTGGAGGAAAAAGGGGAAAATCTGCAAGAACATAATCCCAACCTTAAAGTAGGAGGGCCATCAGTCCTTCTGTGGCATTTTACAGCAGTTTACCCCCCCTGGAGGGAGATACAGAGGTGAGTTTCCAGCAGAATATCAGACGGATAAAATGAAATATGATGACTGACCTCAGGGTGGTCGGGAGGAAAGTCTAGAGTAGGGGTATGAACAGAGAAACCAGGTGGCTGCAGATAATCCAGAACATTAAACAACTACTGAGTTGGAGAGCAGAGGTCAGAACCAGATTATCAGATGACTGAGAAACTCCAAACGCAAATATACGCAAATATACGCAAAAGAGCAGGTGGAGCTGATGAAGAGTGATTAGAGCAGATCAGCTTGAGCAGGTGGAGATGATAAAGCAATCAGACCAGAGCATGGAATCATGACAGCTTAAAAACCAGTACGAAATCGACATTGTGTCAATTCATACCAACAAACTAGGTGAAACGCAAATTAAAGTAAAGAAAAATCAAGTTTTTGGTCTGACCATCATGAAGGCCTGATTTCAGTCCCATTTTCGCTATTATGCTTCAGGCGCAGGGGGCTGCCAGTTTTACAATAAATGCCCAAATTTACTCAAGAAATCTGTTTTGAAAAAGGAACATGAATAAAGTTATATTAAATCAATTTACCTTAGGTTTAGGTTTCTCCCCCACCAATGTTAAGTTTAGGGTTAACCCTCAGGAGAGGTGATAAACCGAAGGCATTCTATTAGGTTTAGTTATTCAGTCCACGGACATTAGGTACAGGTTACTTGAATCTTTTTGAGCAGCTTTAGCAGGAGATTATGAGCATTTCAACAATTGAGGCACTTCACAAGCAGTCTACACTGGAGTTGGAAATCTGAACTTTTGCTGATCGATTTGCCACAACAAATGATCACAGAGAGGCTCCACTATGTGACTGTGGTGTCCTGGTAGGATCTGTGGGGACTGATGCGGGGTGGCAGGTTGTCAAACTAACTTCAGGTGAGAATTAAACAGCTCTGCAAGTGACCTTCATCAGCACACAGCTCTTGGAGTGGGTAAGTATCTGGTGAATCTATACACTGCGTCCAACGAAGGTATTTTCTAGCTTTATTTAGTAAATAAAGCCAAGCTACTCTTTCAAATTCATTCGCAATTGTACAGGATACTGGCAATAAGAAGAGGGTAGCTCCTCCCGATGTATATCAGAGCCTTTACTACACAATTTACTGACCTTAATTTGGACAAACATTAAAGATTAAGCAAATAGTAGATTTCTTTGATGCCCAAAGTGAGTTTGGTGTGAATACAGCTTTAGGTCTCAGGAAACAATGGAGGTCTTATTTCAAATTTTGATTGAAAATGTATATATTCGGCTTTATATGACAAAATGAAACTGAGATGTTTTTAGTTGAGATGTCATTACTTAGACTATTGCAACATGGTGGTGCCCTTGCCAAAAATTTATATAACAATGCTATGTTTTTCCTTTTATGTTTATATTTTTCATGTATATAATTATTATGAAGTAGTAAGACACAATCTTTTAAAATGAAGTTAGTGTAGTTAACCATTTCATTTCCACTTTAAAATGGGTGGTCCACTCTACTTTTGCTGTTGTTATCAATTATGCTTGCAATTTAAGTAGATCGCTTGTTGCCCACCCAATAATTGCACAAGTAAATTTTGTTTGCACAAGAAATTTAGCACTCTGTTTGTGCTATTAGCAGATCTATCTATCTATCTATCTATCTATCTATCTATCTATCTATCTATCTATCTATCTATCTATCTATCTATCTA
>JAUZNJ010030021.1:0-40452 GCA_034780135.1 Jordanella pulchra
GTATTTTTCTGGATTTTTGTTTTAGATTCCATCACTCACAGTTGAAGAGTACCTATGATAAAAATTACAGTCTTCTAAATGCCTTGCAAGTGGGAAAACCTGAAAAATCAACAGTGTATCAAATACTTGTTCTCCCCACTGTACAAGCATAAAATGTGTTTATGTACCTTTAAGTTTAATGTAAAGGTCTTACATGTATCTTAGCTCTGATTCTCGCCGTACGAGGATGTCTCTTATCCGTTCAATCTTGAACAGCTCTCCTTCTATCTCCTCAATCGTGACTGTAGAGTCGGCCATAGAGATCACATCTTCGGCTGAGAGGTAGAAAAGAGCACAATATGGAAATATTCACAATCATCCTAAGATATCTCAGAGAATATTACAAAGAAAATCATTTTTAAGCTTTGTTACAGTAAATATGTTAAATGATTCAATTGGAGAAAAAGATTTTTTTAATAAGTATTTATCACAGATTACATCATTTTTTGCTAACAGTACACTGCATGCTGCTTACTTGAACCCCTCACCTACAACACGATCACGAATAAAACAAGCAATTCCTTTTGAAATTAAAACTGCACTCCACAAAACTTGTAAATACAATCCTGACACTGCCATGACATGAGCTCATTGGCATAGAAAGTGGGCTTGGCTTATAAAAAGTTTATAGGGGGAAAAAAAGCCTTTGACCTTTGAAATATTATTTTTTTCTAATAAGCTTTAATTTAAAAAAAGCATTTCTAACTTCATATTTTAGTACTTTGTAACATGTGGCTCATGCTAAAGTCAATCTTCCTTACAGAAAGTAATGTTTATAACTTGAAATATTCTATTTTTTAATCTTCATCCGGACTAAACATTCCCAAATATTTATGGTGTGCAGGAAAAAATAGCACGTGGTGCAATTACAATACCTCCACATTATTAGTAGCATTCATAGGCAATTAACAAATAACATCAAAGTTTTTCAGACAATACGGCATTATCCCAAATTCTAATTTAATGCATTTGATAATAGCCCCCCCCCCACCCACCCAAAAAAAATATCTTTAATATCATCTGGATAATGACTATATTTATAATATTCCGAATAAACTCACTTGGTTTCTCCGTCCATGTTTGCAGTTCAGTTTTATCCAGCGCTTCATACTGTTGAGATGATTTTCTATCATTTTCCATGCTTTTTTTCAGCTAAATGTTGGCCTTTTTTAAGCTGAAGAAAGAATTCAAAGCTGCAGGCCGTGCAATATTTTAAAATAAATCAGAAGTCTCCGTCAGTTTGTATGTACTGTTCAAATATGAGATCCATTAGAGCAGAGCAGAAAAGCAGATGCTGAATCCAGTCCACGCTGAGTCCCTCTGGGTACTAATCTGTGCTCAGAGGCGCCACCTACTGGTTTAAACCATCAAACCTCACCACAATACTTTTAAACTCATCTTTACGGGCTTTGAAAGAACATATAGCTAAACAGCCATGAATTAACAACGTTCTGCTTCCTCGGAGCGTCGCCGCACCTTTACCACTCTTTTTTTTTTTCAACATTAAATTGTTTTGCATTTTCCGTAAGTGATTATGGCTCTGCAGTAGCAGGGCATTGCCGAGGTTCTCAGCAAAGCAGAGATCAATCTGCTCTTACCTGGACAAAAAAGGTTGTATACACTGCATGCAAAACCCCCAAAGCTCAAAAAGACACAAAGGTTTGCAATTCAAACTTTTATTATAGATTCACAGTGAACTTCATACATCTTTTTTTTAGACTTTAAACAAACATTAGATTTTCCAACTGGGATGTAACCTTTTTATATTCCTTGAAAATATGCAGTGAAACAATTTTAGATATATCAGCAATTGTTCCTTGTGAACATAACAAAAACTCTCACCACCAACATCCGAACACCAATCCCTGCTTTTCTAAATTTTGCAGCAGACTTAATGCTGGAGGATACGTTCATCTGGATCCCGAACAATCAAAACTTAAAGCAACTCATGGCTTTCAAACATTTATTAAGAAGAAACTGAAAAGTGTGGCACGCATACGTAATTTCCAACCTTTGCACTGAAACCTCTATATAAAATGCTGTGCTGTAATTACAGTTAAGGGAGAATGTACAGAGTATTAATTCGGAGGGCTGAATAGTTTTTAGAAGATATACGTACATTTTTGTATTAGTTGAATAACCCAAATAGTGCTTGAAAACAAGGAATATTTGTTTTCTATGCTGTTTTTTTTAATCCATGAATTAGTAGCAGAGATTTGTTTTAAATGAGGTGCTGTATTTTGTCAATATTTATTTGTTTTGATTGAAATGTTATTAGAGACCCCATAATTGACCCAAATGCCAAACAAGGTATGAGGATAAGAAGTGGGTAGTGCTACGAACACAGTGTGAACTTTGGTGCTTATTGAAGCTAAAGCTGCAAAGTTAATGGATGCATGAGTGAGTGGTGCCAGCAGATCGCACCTTTATGTACGTTGATCGCACTTGAAGCAAAAATTGTTTTCAGGCTTTAAAATGACTAAATAAACGTCATCAGGAGAAATAATTTGGTGCAAAGTGTTTTTTGCACATTTCCTAGGCATTGAAACAGTTTAAGGACATTTTGCTATAAGAATCTCTCAGAATGTCGAGTTAATCATTCAGATTAATTTATTAGACTGCAAGCATAATATATATCACATCCATCCTAATTCGACATCAATGCTTAACCATTACAGCCATTTTAAATAATGAAACTGCTCCCTTTATACATTTTACAGGTGAAACGTTAGACTTCTCAGCCCCTTCTGGAAGCCCACTAGTCATAATACAACTGGTGCAGCGGTGATCCAAACACGCTTTACAATTAAACTTCATGTCTATTAGCAGATTAAAATAAAGTTTCTGCCATGATGAGGTAAGTTTGTCACAAAGTAATTTTTGAAGTGCAGGTTTGACAACAGACTTCCTGAGGCAAACATTGGGTATGTTTTAACGTAAAGTTAAATATACGTACGATCAAAAGATGTACCCTTCTGTTCAATCTTAAATGTTACCATTTCACAGTTTAGTGTCCTGGTTAAAGGACAGAAATGATGGCTGCAGCAGTTGGAGATGGAGGAGGATCAACGGGTGGGGTGTAACAGGATGCCAGGCCAGTTCTGTCTGACCTTCTGCACACGAATTGAGTTTACACTGTACTAAAAGAGCTCCCCTGTTTCTACTATCCTGATATCTAAGCTGTTGAGCTTGCAAACTAAAGCCCGGTTTTAGTACTTGTAATCCTGCATTTTGTTTTCAAAAACATCCTAGCCAAAGACAACTTTCCACCTTTTACAAATATATAAATGTAAACTCTGACGAGGGCAACGAGATGAGCATCAAAGTCTGATGGTACAGCTGGTACTTCTGCAGGATGACGGAACGTTAAGTTAAAATTGAATTCTAGTGAACCATTTAAGCAGACTCATGGAAAGTAATCAAACCTGTCAGGGCAGAAAATCAGCCACCCTTGCTTGACATTTGCTGCTACGGAGGCACGTGTCATCAACAACCCAAACCTGATGAGGAAGCGTCACTGATACGCCAGCACTGACAAAGAGTTTTTAGAATTCAATGTTTTAAACACATTTTATTAGTGATGCACATTTTCTTCACAGATACCAGATGTGTTCCAGGTTTTAAACACGGCTTTTATTTGTCTGAAGTGCTGCTGCCTGTTTGATAAAAGTAGTACTTTGATAAATACACTTCAGCAATCAAATTTCACATCAATCTTATCATCTCTATGGAAACATCCTGGTGGAGGCAGCATGATGCTGCAGGAAGCAGAGAGAAAAAATGGGGAAAAGGAGAAAAGGGGAAGCATGAAAAAAAGAACCGATAAAGCCTGTAGAAGACTTGAGTTACTTGAACGTTCAACTGTCAGCGGTTCAACCCTGAACATGTAAACTAAAACACATTCATGTGTTAACTAACGTAGTGAAAGTACAGACTTAAATCCTAGTGAGAATCTGCTGAATTGATTTAAAACTGCATGTTCACTCCATCTAATATTACTGACTTTGAGGTTTGCTTGTTTTTCTAAGAAGTTCCCAGATATATAAAGCAGGTAAATACATAGCCCTAAGACTAGAACATCTATTAAACTGTAATAGTTGATTACTGCTCATATTGTTTTTGGTGCAAGACTGAAAATGGTGGTAAGTGAACGTTTTAGTCCATTTAAGGAACAATAAATGAATACATTCCATGATATTTCCGTATTTGATCTCCTGATCATCGATCTGAACAGAACAAAAAAAGATCCAGCTTCGATCTTTACTGCCTGACTGGTGCATCTCTACGTAGATCTTTTCTACATCAGGTCTGTTAGTTTTCCATCCTCCCATCGTAGTTTTTATTGCCTCGGTCATCCTCTATGGCCTTTTCCAGCCAGTCTCTCTCAGATTCAGAGTCACTGGCCTCGCTTGCGTCCGCTGCCAAAAGGCGCGAGTAGTTAATCCTGCGCTGGTGAGGTGCTTTCCACTGCAGCAAAGGGAGACACACACACCATGCCATGAGTCCCACGGCCACTCCTCTGAATAGCCAGGTCACCCCAAACCTTTGAACCACAAACCCTCCTGCAAAACTGCCGAGTCCACTCCCTAGGTACAGGCACAGGGAGCTGTAGACCCTCCTGACGCTTCTTTCAGCTCCAGGTGTTGCAACGTCTTCGCACTGGATCCCCACAGCCCACCAGAGGGCGCCGCTACTGAAGGTACTTAACACCTGTGCAGGCAAGGCTGCCCAGGGCCCCCAGAGGAAGGAGTAGTAGAAGACCTGTAACCCGAGACTGGCAGCACCCACCACCAGCACCCTCCCTGGGCTTAAGACTTTAGATACTCTGCCAGCCAGGAGGGGGAAAGCAGCCTGCGAGAGCAAAGCCAGAGCCAGAGCCAGTCCCATGTGCAGCTCCGTGCTTCCGTGATCCTCCATCTGCCAAAGCAGGAAGTTTTCTGTCGCCGAGTTCACCACCCCCACCAGGATGATGGTGTAGGCACAGAGCAGAGCGCGGGGGGAGCCGTGCACCAGCTGCACGGCCTTCAGGAGCCCGTTGGCCCTGCCGCGTTTTTTATTCAGGTACAGGGGGAGGTAGACGGCAACAGGCAGCGCCAGAGCCGCCAGGCCCGCGTAGGAGTAAAAATGCACCGCGCTTCTGGAGGTGTGAGCGGCTATGAGACAGCTTAGCTGGCCGACCACAACCCCGGCCCCCCCGACCCCACAGGCGCCCCCGATCAGAGCCCACACCTTGGTGCTGCCGTGACGGTCCGAAGCGTCGGCGTAGTCCAAATACTCGTAAAGACCGTCGTCGACCGTCCGCTCCAGAGGAGCCGACAGCCACTCCCACAACGACACAATGATGAGCATCAAGAAGAAGAGCTGGTTCTGGATGTCCATCTCCTTCAGGCTGGCTAGAAACCCAGAGCTGCTCTGTTTCTCCTGCAAGCGGTCTGATGTGATCCCAGACCTCCTATTCCTTTCTGCATTTACCAAAGAGCTGACAGTGGGGTGGACACTGCTCCGTACTCCATGACTGCTGCTTATGACCGCTGATGTGTTTCCATGTGAGAGAGACATTTCTGAGGGTTCTGTATCATTTCCATTAGGTGGTTTTGATGCAGGACCCGGGTCCGAATTGCTGACTGAGTTAGTAGGGGAGGTCGATGTGACTAATGCTGTATGTGTTCTAGTTGCTAATGTCTGACTACTAGTACTAGCCGTCACATCAAACAGACTTTGAGCCGAACCAGAGCTCAAGTTGGAGGTGTTACAGCTGCTGCTCTGAGCGCCGGGCATCTCTACAGGAGGGAGGAGCAGCAGGAGCAGAGCGGCCAAAGCGGAAAACAAAAGTGAGCAGTTGATCACTACCCGCCTTTTGTTGTAGCGTTTGGAGAGGAGGCCAGCTACCGGGCTCCACACCAGGGTTATGGAGTGCTTGGTGCCCATGATGATGCCGATCATGGACGGAGACAGGCCCAGGTGGCGGAAATACAGGGTGAGGAAGGGGAGGAGACAGGCTTTGGAACAGGAGCGGAGGAAGATAAAGGCTCCCGTCAGAGTGAGGGCGCGCTTGACGTCGATCTGTTTGGTCCTCCTCATGGTTGTTTTCCAGCAGCGAGGCGGCTCTCTGAGAAGGCGTCACATGGAGCAACTGGTGGGATATAGAAAAGTTGACACTGGGATTTAATTTAAAACAAGATTATTATGATTATTTTACTAATTGACTATTCAGTGGATTTTTTTTTTATTAATCGATTAATAATCGGATGCAAAAAGGTGCTTTCTTATACAGAATTTATGCAGATGAAGCTTGACACTTGAGAAGTTCTGGAGAGAGCTTAATCACAGGCAAAAAAAAAGTTTTTTATCTTAAATGCTATGATTTCAAAGTTCTTTTCAATTTTTTATTAAAAAAAAGTAAAGACCAGCACAGCTGTAAATCACTAAGACGTGGCCCTGTACCTACACCGTCAGGCCAGGCAGGAAGGTTATTACAGAAAGAACACAAAGGTACACGGTAACTGCAAAAGATTAGCTGTGCATCTGCTTTCACCAGCAAGAATAAATCCATAGAGGCTGCGATTAGTCTAGTCATTAACTCTAGTCATTTACAAGACAACCCAGAGGATGAAACCACAATGGACTATTTTAGTGCATCTTCAAAACTCTCTCTGTAGAGAGAAAACAACACTTCACATCCCCTTTAAGAGACCCAGAAGCATGGAAGTGTCAGCCTCATGCTGTAAGGAGGATTTTCTTTCACAGGGACAAAGGAGTTTGTCACAATGCAGGTATAAAATCATGACACTAAACATACAACCAGGGGTATGATGAAATACTTTCCAATCAAAGCCTATCCATGTTTTGAACTGGCCTAGTTAAAGTCCAGACTCAGATTCAAGTAAGAATTTAAAAGCGATTTTTAACAATTTTAATCTCTCCCAGAAGAGACACAGAAAAAAGGTTTATTTATGTCTTTTTGCATAACACCTAGAAAAAAACATGCATTTTCCTTTTCCTCTTCACATTGATCTGTGCTGGATTAACACATGAGATTTCGATCAAATATTATGGATACATTTGCAGCTGTTAACTGAAAGTAGTTAAAAAATAACACATCGCACGTATTCAGTCTATTCTTTAATATGGATAATAATAATAATAAATGTATGTTAAGTTAAATCTTGTAAAACCGGTTTTATATTAATCCATCACTATAGATAAAATACAAATTTGACTTAAAGGCGCAGTGTAGAAAACGCGAGTGTTGTGTCCGGCGTTACATTGCAGAAGGACTTTTCCCTTGAATATCAATGTATGAATAACGTATCTAAAAGTGTAAAAACGTTTGTTAAGTAAAAATAAGAAAGAAGACGGAAAGAAACACCCATCAGGCAGGATCCATCTGTCCCAGCAGGATGTCAAGGTCTAAAACACTTGTCCACGTCACACCAAGCCGCAAGATAAGGAAAGAGTGAAACGAAGTTATAAATGTTACTCTTACCCAGTTCTTTCTTCTTTAAGCTCATCAATAGTTTTTCCAATTTTGATAAAAAAAAACAAAAACATGTCATCCGGAGGTTGTTTTTATTCTCTCTCTCTTTCTTTCGTGTTTTTGTTCAACTCGCACCTGCTGCTGCCAGGAGGCAGTTCATGAACCAACTCAAGTCATGCATTCACTGCAGCGCACCTACAAACAGACACCTGGAGAGAAATGTCCTCTACTGCAGCTCCCCCTAGTGGCCTGGATGCTTCAGTGCGTCAGAGTAGGGGTTGGTATGAGGACAAATATCAGCGGTTTTAGCTGTTCTTCTGCATTAATGTGAGCTCTAACCATCTTCTACATGTAGAAATATAATTATAATATAAATGCCAAACAATACATTAAGCACGAATGATCATAAATAATTGTTGTTTGAATTAGATTTATTTTCTGTTCCTAAAAATAGCAGTGGCAAGTAAAAATAAAAAATACACTAGTTTTAGTTTGCATCCTTTTAAATTTGCAACAACACAACACTTGGCAACAATGTTGACACATAAACAACAACTTTAGACATATGAAACAACATCAATGCATACAACAGCTACTTATTTTTTAAACAAATGGAACCCCATAAAGACAGGCATATAGTAATTTATGTCATATGCACTGTTTCAGTTCAATTCAGTTCAGTTCAATTCAATTCAGTTGAATTCAATTCAATTCAAAATCGAATTCAAAAATACTTAATTGATCCCAAAGGGAAATTAAATGTTGCAGTAACTCATGATTTTTTTCTTGAGTTGTTGTAGATGTTGATAGCTGTAGGCAGGACGGATCTTCTGTAGAGGTCTGTCTTGCAGCAGATCTGGAGAAGACTCTTACTGAAGACACTTTGTTGTTGTTTAACAGTCTGATGAAGAGGATGCTCACTGTTGTCCATGATCTTCTTCACTTTACAAAGAAATCAGCTTGTTGATGAAGATGTTTATTTTTTTTATCATTGGTCATTTGCTCTGATGCTGTTACTCCCACTCTACAGACTTAGCATTTAGTTTGCTTTTTCTTCATCTTTGTTCAAAGTTACTTTCTTGCATGTCAGGTGTTTGTATACTTCACTGAATTGTCCTTCTAGGACGACTTAGGTTCAATGATAATGTTGATAAAAAAAATAGAAATTGCTGAACTGTATAGAGGTAATTTTTCTGTTTACTCAGATTTAAGATTTTTCAAATGATTATTTTAAATTTTTATTGATATTTTACTTACTCAAATATTATGTCAACTTTTTGTTGTAGAATTTACGTTTCTTATTACATTATACATTTATTTTTACAATTTCATATTTTTAAATATTGTATGTTTTCAAATTTCTCTTTTTTATATTGGGTTTTATGAATTGTGTTCTTTTCGATTTTATAAAGGGGAACATTTTCAACATCTCTAACTGCGTGAGCAAAAAAAAAAAGCAAATAGCAGAAGGGGATATTTATTATGTATAAATGACAGTCTGTAGATATAAAAAAAACAAAACAAAACAGTTGGTATTATTTTATTTACTTTGAAAATAAAAAAAATTAACAAAATGTAGATTCTGTGATTGCATTCTTTGATTAGTTTAAAAAACAGTTTAATACCTTACCCTATTATGTACATATTTTTGTGACTGACTTTATTAAAAAGAAAATAACTAAAACACAAAATTGTATTTGTCAGGTTGTCAGTGCTGGGGAAATGGTGATAAACAGGCGAGGAAGAGATGTCTAATACATTCTTTATGTGTATAAATAGCATAATAACATTTAAGCTGTTAATGACTTATTTAAACTACTTCTTTTCCATAGTGGACTGATTAAACAACCATCAGCTGCAGTCATTGCTAAAAGCAAGAAGTGTTTTAAGTGAAAAATCTTTGCATAACCTACAGTATATGCTAATATTTTTTTCCCACAATAAGCAAAACAAATCAACTTGCCTCATTGTGCTCTAAAAAACAGATATTTACAAAGACGGTAAAAAGGCATTCATGTTTCTTCTCAGCCTGACATCAAATCATTAGAACATTTCATGTTTTAGGTCTTACAAATTATATTTAGTTGCAAAATGCAAAAATAATAGGAGAGAAGATTTAAAGTCAGAAGTCCTTGTTGTCCTCTTCATCGGATTTTTTTTGAGTAGATCGTAGTTACTAGAAAATGTAAACATGAACAAGCCATGTGCAGCTTAAGTTTAAAAAGATCAGAAGCCAGAAAATGTTTTTTGAAGTTATC
Organism: Jordanella pulchra; assembly: GCA_034780135.1. Lineage (NCBI taxonomy): Eukaryota > Metazoa > Chordata > Actinopteri > Cyprinodontiformes > Cyprinodontidae > Jordanella > Jordanella pulchra. The sequence continues at coordinate 9,775 of JAUZNJ010030021.1, forward strand.
ATCCGGAGACAACAGAAAATCCAAAGAACACAAGTATTTCTAAAGGTCAATTCTGTAATAAATAAATCACCTGCTTTTGGAGATGAAATGTTAATTCTCTGTCCCTAGGCAGAAAATTAACATTATACTTTTCCTGCTCCCCGTGCTCTGTCCATCCTGGATCCTTGGGCAGTGTTGTGTTTGGGGGTGGGGGGGTGGGGTGTTACTGAGCTGAGGCAGAGAAGGAGATGATGGGAAGGCAGAGCAGGGAGCAGAATGTCGGGTTCAGGGGTTGGATTTGGCCCGGTAGTGTTTTGTAGGACCTCCAGTCTGAACTGCTGCCTGCTTTGCTGCACAGCGACACCTCACACCTACAGACAGGAAACAGTTTCTGTAGCTTATATATGAAAGCATGCATGCTGAGTTTTATATATTAGATGTATCTGAAATACACAACATTTTAGATCCATTTATTGTTTCACTTGAAGGAAAGAAATGCATGTTCTGCTTTTCCTCTCGAAGAGAAGCTTCACCTTTTGACTTTTTGGATGAAGGTCTTTTTGTCTTGATCCAGACAAACGGCAAACGTGTCCCCATCTTCATGAGCAATCACCTGCACCTTTTCCACCTTTACTTCTGATATCAAGATCTGCATCAAACACAAGAATCGGTTTGTTTTATCTTTAGAGAAACTATTAAAAGGTGTATAATTTTTAAAAGCAATAAGTAAAAAAGTGAGAACAAAATGGCCACAGAGTGTTTTCCTGCAGGATTTTAGATTTTAGAAAACCAAATGAGGGAAATTAACAGCTGTTGGTATTTTGGGTTGATGAAATCACCAGAGAGAGAAGAACTGAACTATGTAGAAAGCACCAGCAGTTAATGTGTCAGTCATGCAACTTATGATTGACTTGGACTCTGTAGACCAAGAAAATGATGATGGATAAAACTGGAGGCAATGAAGCCAAATTAAATGCTGAAAGTTATGTACATCAGAACTTTACCTCAAACTAAATCACTTAATAGTGAATAGATCTTTTCCATCTTAATGGTGTCCATTTGTATTTAACAGAAATAAAACAGGTTAAAATTAAACTCTGTCATTACATGATGGGCCAGTAGGGTTACGGAGCCTCCTTACAAAGGAAAACGCAAAAAATACTTGAAAGATGTTAAATTATTTTTCTTTTTTTAATGAATTTATTTATTCCTTCTCTCCCTAACATGATCTGTAGTAGGGCAGCTACAACATGCATTTGATGTCAGACTACTTTAGCTTTTATGAGCAAAAAAAAACCTGATAATCAAAGGTAATATTTATATGTAGCAACACCAAAAAGTATTGAATTATAAAAAAAAGTAATGACTGTTTATGGAAACAGAAAAGGACAAAACTAATGGTTATGATTTAGTTTGAAATGAAAATCAAATAAAAATATCGATCTATAATATTGATTCCATGTTTTAATTCTTTAATTGGTTTTAAATAAAAATACATATTTTACTTTATGATACACATATTTTGATTAATGAATCCAGTTTTCTTTTGAAAAAAGCACAATTTTATTATTTAGGTCAGTGTTGGGAAATTAGTGGCAAACAGCAGAGGGCAGAATTTCTTATGAACTCTATGTGCATTAATAATATATCAATATCTGGGCTTTGATGAAATATTACAAATATGTTGTATATGAATGACATATTTGAACTATGTATTTTTCAGGGTGGTGTGTTCAAACAAAGTTTGAACCTTTTGTGTTAAAAATAAGAAATGATTTAAACTAAAAAAAAATTGCATATTTATTTCTGGACCAAGTTCCTCCTCTTTTTTAAAAACCATTATATTAGTGATTGCAGCGGTTTAGCTCCCAGGTGCTTGCATGCGGCTTATAAAATTAATAAAATGCTAAGACCATTAACATTTTAAATAGATTTTTTTATGACAATGTAGAATTTATGAGCCCTTCTTATTAAATACACCAACTGAATCTGTTAGGAATTTAAGGTTTTAACTAGTTGCTCTCTTCCAGTTTTAGCCTAATCATGGAAGTTAAATATGAGACTTGATGGATCAAATCCAGACCAGCCATCCTTGAACCACCTAAATATGTTTTTTATGTTGATTCCTTTTATTTTGTTCACTTTTAAACCATGATTTTAAATTATTTTAGACCAGAAGCACTCTTGTTTTTCTTGGATGTTCCATAAAAAGGAGTACCAGTAAACCATTTTTAAGGAGAATTTGGTTACAAACCCTGTAAATAAAGAAGAAAAAGTAGAAATAAAACAAAGCTTTGATTATGCCTAAATGCTTTAAAAGCATGAAAACTTGATTTAAAAATTTTAGATTTTCTACAATCAGTTACAGAAATAAATAAAAACTGAATAATAATGTTCAACAGTTCCACTAGTTAGAAAACATTTGAACTCTACTTCACCTGGTTATAACCTTTTTTTGATTTGGAGTTCTGCTTTTTGAGAACCTCTGTAATCGTCAGCTGAAGGCCCTCTTTCAAATCTACATGGCAGAAAAAAAACACAAACAGAAAAAGTAGAAAAGAAAGTTCCAGCACTTCATTTGTAAGGTAAAAGTAACAGAGTTTGACTGTGGAGAAAACTTACCAAGCGTCCCAGAATTTCTGCTTGTTTTTTGAAGGTTAATCGACGTGCAGACCACCTCTTTGTGGATCCACCGACTCCTCCCACTAATGGCCACCTGTACTCATGTCAAACAGGACACAGTTCAGATCAGCTGCTGGTCAAAATAGAAAAGCGTATTATTGTTTGTAAAGCAGGAAGTTCGTGTAAAGGAAACAATACCTTGTTGTAAGCCACGCTCAGTGTGAGGGGAACAGCCTCCCGCTCTTCATCAATTCCCAACCTTTTGCTCACAGCCCCTTCAGAAACAATACAGCACATACAAATCTGCATTCAAACACATGTTTGTGTTAGTTGTATGTGGATGTTTTGCAGAGTGTGACCAACCCATGGCCCTAACAGCTCTGGCTCCAGCTGTGTGTCCGAGCTCCAAGGAATGAATGAATACTTCCTTTCTCTTCTCTCCCCCTGCCAGAGTCAGCTGTGTGAAGGAAGGAACCGGAATATTTTAAACTGTGAGCAGGTCAATATGTCCTCTGCATGTTGCTGTGTGAAGATGATCCTCTGACCTCAGCCTGGTAGAGCTGCACCAGAACGGGCTGATCGGCGTGTCTGCAGTAATAGAGCACCAAGTCGGCCAGCAGGGGAAGACGGTGCTCCATGCTGCCAGTGCTGGTGGAGACATCATCATCCTTAGGAGCCGCCTGAGTCATGGGAGGTTGGGAAAAAATATTAGACGGCAGCAGGGGTAACATTTGCACACTGATGCACACTCACTGATGCCTGAGCAGAAACAATTTAGATCAATATATCCAGTGCGTTAATTTCGAGTAGGCACTGGCAGCTCAGCAGCTTTAAGGTATATTGATACTATCATTATCTGGTATTTAAATGGTGAAACTGTTTCATCACAGTGTTCTTGTGGTTTAAAGATCAAATCTTCTCCCCTTCTTTAGACATACCAAAGAAGGGGAGATAGATGACTTGTTCTCATGCTGTATGAAGCATAGAGGACAGACGCTGCCCCTCCCCTGTCTGTTGCCACTTTCAAGCTATTTTTATAAATCAGGACTACATAGAAAACTGTTAACGCTCCAACTTGTGACCCCAGGGGACAAATTAGAGAGAGTTTAGATTAATTGTACAGGAAATTTCTTGCTTATTGTTCTTTTAAGTTAAAAAGCAAACACTTTTCATGCAGATAAGGAAGCATGTTGTTAATTAATGAATTAACCTAGACTGATCTTATCAATCAACTAACAGTTAATTGATAAGTGGCCCGTTTCCCATTTCTTTCTTTCTTAACAGGAGGATCTTTAAATTACACAAGGGGCTAAATATTTTCTCAGCTTTGCTCAGTTTGTTAGTGTGACAGTGTGGGGTCCTGTCAGAGTACCTCCAATAGATCATGTGCCTTGGCTACTTGGCCAAGGGGATATCCCTTTGGCTGAGTGGTTAGTGCGTGTGACTTTCACCCGGGAGTCGTGGGATCAAATCCCGCCCGGGGCCCTCTGTAGTGTGCACCTTGCCACATTAGTAAATATAGCCTTTCTGTGTATATTTACCATAACTACACCTGGATTGTGTCACTATGGATGCGTACAATTGGTCAACAAGCCAAAGCAATGGAGGTGAGTGAGAGTGGAACTCATATTTGGGAAAAAAGAAAAGATTCCAAGATAAAACTTGGGCTCTGTCCATTAGAGTACACAAAAGATGGAGCTAAAGCTCAGGAAGCATTCTGCTCTTGCAGCAGAATTAATAGACAGTCTTAATACGCATACTGGTGTTAACAATGATTTTAATAATAATTATATTAATAATAATGATAATGAACAGCGCCATCTTTGGTTAACATTACAGCACTAAAAGAAATATATTTTAGGTGCACAGTATCAGTTAAACATGTGGACCAAATTTTAATCTAATAAGCCATTACTCGAACATTAATCATTAGTCAAATAATTGTTTACATCCCTTTTTGCAATTTTCTTCAGACTAGAAGTAATCAAAAGTTTTGGATTTGCCTAAATTCCAAAGGTTAGCCAAAGATAAAGAAAAAGAAAGCAAACAAAGACTTTTATCTTTAAATAACTGGAGTTCACAAAGGGATACTGTTAGAATAAGAGTGTAAACGTTAAAAAGACACCTTGAGCCTTTACAAAGAAAGAATGTGATTATTGGGAAAAAGTATGAATAATAGTTTTTTTGAGTAAAAAAAAGAAACAGATATATATTTATGATACTCCTTTTATCGTTTCGTTAAATTTTAAAAAGTTAAAATTAGGTATGTCCATTTTAATAGCCTGTTTTATAGCCATGCTCATTTAGAAGCAGGGATGAGCTACATATATGGATCATAAAAAATCATCTAGATCTACACAATGGAGTCAGTACAGAGTTAGTACTGAACATATGAAACTAAAAAATGTAAATAAATAAAAAAATATGACAGTGTAACATGTTAAAAATGAAATATTAATGTGAAATATGTCATTTTAATCTGCAGCTATGTGTTTGATGCACAGAAAAGGAAAAGTGTGTGTGCTTTTTAATGCAGATTATCAGTGCAGGAAACAAGGGTCACATGTTATGTGTCAATATCATATAAAAAAGAGGAACTGAAATCTTAGGCTTAATGCATTCAGCACTGGAAGTCAGGGAGGAGAGGAAGACTCGAGTAGAAACATAGCAAAAGCAGGGAGTAAACAGCCAGACCACAAAGTGAACTGCTGGTATTTAATGAATTAATAAATTAAGAAAATAATTGGTTATACATTAATAATAATTGGCCTAAACTGTGACTGAAGACAGAGAAAGAATTCCTTCAGATACAAGCATACATAAGTATTTTAACTTCCCTTTCTTCTACACTGTGCCATAGTTTAATTTTTCTCTTTAACACCAAAGACCTGTAGATTCATAAAATGAAATGTGTTTAGATATAACCTTTTGATTTTTGAAGTGTTGAGCAAAACACAGACACATATTTGTGGTAGTTGTAGTAAAAGCCATCCCTCTGTCAGAATTATTTACTGGCTCCTGTTTTTGTTCCAGTGAAGAAAAAAGAGCTTAATCAAAATTCAGAAAATCTATAACTCAATGTATGGGACAAGATAGCTGTCAGAGCTAAACATGAGTGAATTTTGCACTGGATTAAGTTGAATCAAATCTAGAGCATGTTTTCAGTCTGAAAAAATACAATTCAAAAAGGTGTAAGTTAAGAAAATTAAAAGGTCTATTTTTTTTTGTTATGAAAATGACTTTGCAATCTGTAACCACATTTGCAAAATATTTCTTAATATGTCATAGCTGAATGCAACTATAGTGTTATAGTTTAATCAAGTGAAAAATCATGTATGACACCATCACCATCTCTCATCAGAAGGCATGACCACATTGGCTGCGTTTGCTAACCTGAGATGTTTATTTGTTGCAAACATCTCTTTCGTGGGCTATGACTAATTCTGATTCTTGTATGTTACATAGAAACAAAAGTATTGTTTACACTGATGTTTAATTTGATAACATTTACTACCTATGGAAAAAAAACTCTAATGCTAAGAAATGACTCTTACAAAAGTGGTGCACCACTAATGGCACCCCTCAGCGTTTTATACAACCAGTTGGACAGTAATTGGTCTTCTCTGTTTCTTTTAATGTTTAACAACCTTGGAATTTACAAGTGAGAAGAATCTTTGACATTTCTCTATTGATGGTTTAATGGTGTGAACCATTTCATTTTTAATTTGGAAACATTTTTTGGATCATTACTTTGCTTAAAGACCCAATGTGTCCAAAGACACTCACCAACCTCTTTATTAGGTACACCTCTCCAACTCAGTGCTTTTAGGCTTGGATTATTAAAGTATGTCGGATTCTGATTCTGATTTAAATGACTTTGAACGTGGCATGGTTGTTGATGCAAGACAGGCTTGCCGGAGTATTTCAGAAACTGCTGTTATCTTTACACACAACCATCTCTAGGATTTACAAAGAATGGCCTGAGAAAAGAGAAAAGATCCAGTGAGTGACAGTTCTGTGGGCACAAATGTCTTGTTAATGCCAGAGGTCAAAGGAGAATGGCCAGACTGGTTCAAGCTGATATAGATTAGGGCTTTTACCAGAAAGTCGACTTAATTAAGCGGAGACGACTCAGATCTGGAAGGCTCGAAATGAATGTTTCCAGTACCTTGTTGAATGTCATCAATGATTAAGGCAGTTTTAAAGGCAAATGGGGGGTCTAACCTGGTACTAAAAAGGTGTACCAAAGAGGTTATTGGTGAGAGTAGTGTACTCTGGAGTCCTGTCAATTGTTTTATTTAAATTGACTCACATTTGAAGTAGTTAATCATTATATGCACTGTAAAAAAGATCCCAGGACCTTTGGAAAATAATTAGTACCACAACATCATTGCTTTTTCAAACAACCTATTGTTTTTGTACATTCAACATACCTGGAGGGTTTTTTGTTTTCCCAGAAGAGCTCGGTCTTTGCACAGAAGCATGAAGCGACCTCATGCTTCGTCTGGCCTCTTGTTCAAGCAACGAGTTGGCATTTAATCAGTTATACAGTGACTGTAAACCAGAATTTGTGATCTAAAGCATTACGCTTTGTGTTGCATGTCTCTAACAGGGAGATTTGGAAATGTATGCATGATGGAAAGATAAATATGGCTCCTTATTCGGTTACTCCAGTGGAGAAAAAAAAGGTCCCCTTTCTTAATGTTAATTTATGTGCAAAGAAAATAAAAATGTTATGGTACATTATGTGCCCATAATTGCATCCTGCTCTGTGCATATATAATATTTTCTTCAGCTATTTGACTCATTAGCAGCGTAATTATCTCATCCTCAATCTTACACCATCATCTAAATTATTGTAAGAAAACAAACCCTTGACTTGATATTGTCTCATGTAAAGAAATGATGATAAAAGCTTGCTTACCTCACAGAGTACTTTAGAGGAGAGGCTGAGCAGACTGAAGACGTTGCGCTCATACCAAGGGTCCATCAGACCCAACATCTGAGCTATATCTGTTGTGCCATCCTCCACCTCATGCCCATTTGATTCCTGTCACAATCAAGAATTATGATATAAAATAACCCAATGCCTTGATAAAGTAAAAGCCTGAAATCTTCATAGTATCTATATAACACACATGAAGGATGGCTGTAGTACCTGCCCCTCTGTTGGTGTGTGTCCTCCCGCTGGACTTTGAGACTTCCTCTTGGTTGGAACAAAGTAAAACTGCAATTTGCACATCCTGGTGAGTTGTGGACACTTTCTTTCTTTCTGCCGGAGGTTATCATATGCTCGTGCTAGCCTCCCCGCCTCTCTGTCACCTCCGAATGCAACCACCTTGACAACAGTTGGAATTTCTACCTCATTCCCTTCGTCTATGCTCAGAATGGGCCTCCTACGAATGCAAATGTGCCTTTGGGGAGAGGAAGGATCCACTGGACTTGTGCTCACATTTAGATGATGAAGATGTCTCATGGAAGTCCCTAAATGTTTGACGTGTGCTCCTGTCGTCGGGTAGTCTTTGCTGATGTCGCCATTGTAGCCCATGCTCTGGACACGGCGACAAGAGCGTGGACTATGGGGGGTCTTGAAGATTGAGACGATGCCCGGCAAGCCCAAAAGTGATTTTGACTTTTTCTTGGGTTTCTTTCTAACTTTCAGGTGTTTGCCACGTCCCTCATCGGGATCCTCATGCGCCGTGTCCTCACTGAAGTCACTTTCCACTCCAGACGAAGCGGATGGCACTGACCAACTGGAGGAAAGAGAGTGTCCTGAAAAAGTAGAGTCCCTGGAGGAGGACGATGCGGTCGAGATCCGGTGACTTTGAAACTGATCATCCATTTTGCTCGAGTCCAACTCGTCTTCTTCATCAATACTAGTGTCAATGGTATCGTCCTCGTCTATTTTCGGGAAACATTCAGGGGGGGAATCTAGGTCAGAATCAACCGCAAGAAGGTCTTTCAGAACATCTATACAAACAAGAAGAATGGAAAAAGAAAGTTAGATAAATGATGCCGATCCTGAGAAAGTAAGAGTATAAGAATTGACTTGATTTACCGAAGTTATCATCCTCCCATATGCAAGTGTGACATTTTGGATAGGGAAGCTTTAGGAGCTCTAGAGACCCTAAAATAAGAAGGAGACACTTAGATAAAAAACACAACAACAGTTTTAAAAAATAAAACTTGACACCCTGAATATACTGGAAATACCAAAATGTATTATCTATCTAATAGATCAGCTTAAGAGTGACTATTAACAACAAAAAGAAGTCAATTTACTTTTATTTTATTTGTAGTTCACAAAAAACATCTTTCATTTGCCCCTTTTACTCTAACACTGTAATGTAACACCCCCTCCCCCCCCCAAGAAAAAAAAAATCAAACAAAACACAAAAACAAAAAAACAAACAAAAAACAAAAATGCAACAGGCTGGAAACTACGTATAAATACAAATGATCACTTCACTCTATTTTTATTCATACATAAGATATAAAGTACTCACATTCATTTTAAAATAAATCAATTATTATTAATCAATTACTAAATTAGTTCATGATTTTTCAAATAATAAATTAATCAAATTGATTCAGCCCTAAAATTAATTTATTAAAAACATTTAATCACATTTAATTACCTAATTTATCCATTTAAATGATTTATTTTGTTTCTTAATGGGAAATTATATTGTTATTATTGGTGCATTTTATGATTTAACAGTATTTATAACATTTAAATCAAATATAGAGATAAATAAATGTTACATTTGCTCATTTCACGGTACATTAATTTCTTTCTTTGGACATTTACATGTGTGCATGTCAGGATATATTTTGTCCCTCTCAATTACATGTTTTTGTTTTTTTGTGCATTTTGAAATGTTGCTTTAGAGGAGCTTGATGAAAAGAGCTAAATTTGACTAAACTTACAAAATCACTGTTTGTCCTTAATTCTAGATCGATTGCTCTATTTCCTGTTTAGTACAGCCAAGCATAACGTTACAGCATTACGCTTTGCATCAACTTGTGTATTTGCTCCTATGGATGGAAACACGACTATTATTATTTCAACCAAGGAGGTGATGTGTTCAGTTGAGTTTGTGTGTTTGTTTGTTTGTTTCAAACAGATTTTAACAAAATTTTTACCGAAGGTGAACCTAAGTCTAAGGAAAAATTCATTCGATTTTGGTGTTCATCCACATCATATCCGGATGCAGGAATTTTTCCAAAGGATTCTTTATCAGTATTTGACAGAACAAACAGTTCCTCCCGAAACCAGAGAGTAGCAGCAGCGAATATTGACAGCTTCAGTATTGGACTCAAAAAAGTCCAGAAGTACTATATTGAAGACATAAACACAGAAAAGGTGAACCATGACTTGCTCGAAGTTTTGATCTGCTGATCAAAGGAGAAAGAGGAGTGAATGAAGAAGGTGAATGCAGAACAAACACCAGAGGCTGCAGACACATGCTGTGCTGTATTTGCAAACTTGTGAAAGAATTTTAAAGAAATTATTACTAAAGGTGGACCTTATGTAAAGGAACAATCCAGGTAATGTGCAACTTTTAGCTATCGGTGTAAGTCACAATACTGGACAAATTTGCTGCTTGGCGTAGGTCTTTGCTCTCTGAGTGCTTCTGTAGTTTAGATATTCTTTTTATCAACTTTTTAAAATTTTGCTTGAAATTGGCATCACATTTAGATAAAAGAGTAAAAAGGAGTAAAAATCTGGTAGAGAGATCTTTCACTGCAGTTAAACGGTTGTTCTGATTCTGACTCATGCACCACTGTGATATATTTGTCCGGCAGGTTAGGTTCTGGTATTCTGTGCCTTACCAGTCTCTGAGCAACCATCACCAGATGGGACCGCAAGACTTTCTCTGATCGTCTCCAAGCTGTGAAGTAGACCCCTCCGAGCAGTTGCATAATCCGCCACAGAGGCTGCCGTCTCCATGCTGCTAGTTATTGTCTCCAAAAGCAGCTCCAGCTGATATTGCTCCTTTGTCTAAAGGCAAATTAAGAAAAACATCCTTAAAAAAACAACAAGAACTAAGTGGTATTACAATTAAAATGTGATCCATGAATACTGTTGTTAACCTGCAGAGCAGCGTGGAGAGCCTGCAGGTCCAGTCCGGTACCAAAAGCAGCCTGGAAGCTGTGCAGGATGAGAGTTGTGACGATGTTTCTGTTAGAGTAATGGATGGTACTGAGCTGCTCGGAGGCCAGCTGGACCTCCTGAGGGGCATCGTCATCTGGGTTCACCAACAGCACCATTCTGACAAAGACATATATGATATCAAAGATGTTCTTTTTAAATCTGTATTTTTTTCTCATTGCCATGAACCTGAATTACAAACTTACATAGTTTTAGAGCAGTTAAGGTCAGGGGAGACAGCCTGCTCTGTCTTTATCAGTCGATGAAATGAAATACCTGCAATTAAAAAAGCAATAAAGTATGAAAGTATGAAGAATGCTGCCCAACAGGATCAGAGCACAGTAAATACTTTGATACTCAGAATTAGAAACACAATCGATGAAGTGATGAGTGTCTTTGTTTATAACATTTACAATATTCCTGTTGAAATTTGAACAGAAGAGAAGAAAGGGTCTGAAATGACAACATGAAGAGCCAACTAGGAGTCTGTAAAGAGTGAAAAAAATTTGAACAAACCTTTGGACCTTGCTTTATTTTTTCAACAAATATTGAAACCAGTGACTTAAAAAACAAAACAAAAAACAAAACAGAATTCGGTGAAACTTTTATTATATTTTGCAAGATAATGTGTGGAAAATTGAACCATACTTGGTTCCTGTTGCTCAGAATCCACAAAACCAAAATGCTAGAAAAAAAGCAAATGTTAAGGTTTGGTATACCTTTTAATTCAATAAAAATTCTGTTTAGCTTTTCGTTTACAGGGCAAAATAAAATGTTTAAGAAAAGTATTAGTGTTGTGAATCCCTGCATACTTTTAAATGAAAGCTTTTGGTCCAGAGAGCCAAACATTTGGACTGGTTTTATTAGAATCAGTGGGAGAGCATTGTTACTACCTATTTGACTTTATATTTCTTAAACACAAAATTACTACAGGATCACACCAACGATTCATCCAGGAGGTCACCAAAGAACCCAGAACATCTAAACTTCACGCCTCACTGATCTCAGTAGAATCCCTCCTACTAAGACCAGTGAGGCGTGTAGAAGTTTAGATGTTGTTCTGAGTTCCTTGGTGACCTACTGGATAACGTTTTGGTGTCCTCTTGTAGTTAATTTGTTAGGTGAATATTTGTAGCCATCTTCATCCCTGTAGAACGTGTGGCTGCTTCATGTTGTATTCTATTGATTGTCTGATTCTACAGACAGAAGTTTAAATGTGGTGAGTGAATCTGAAACAAAAACTGTGACTAATATTAATGTCTTCATGGTTTAACATGACGGAAAAATATCCGACCAACATTTCTATGTTGGTCAGATGCCTTTTACCCTTTAATGAACAACGAAAAACATCAGTTAAAATTGGATTTTTCCTTTGATGAGGTTTTCTGCAAAATGGTCAAATTCCGAGGAAATCTGTGAGAGGGTAAAGCCCTTTTTTCTGGAAACTTTTATGTAATTAATTGTTTAAGCAACCTGGAGCTCGAATCTCCTGCTCGATGATGATTAGTAAACGTCTGCTGGCAGAGCTGCAAGGCTCCGGCCAGGCCAGGAACTGGTGGAACAACAGGTAGGCCTCCTGCAGCACATTGCACCCTGAGGCTACATAGGGGGCCTATAAGAGAGAGAAAAATGAAAACTAAGTGAAATGATATACGTAATTAACCAAAAAAAGGAACAGTGTTTTCTTGTTCCTATTCTATAATTAAAACACACTCTGAGAAGAGCTTCGGTGAACAGGAGGGTCAGGGGCACAACCAGTTCATACTGACACTCTTCCAGCACCTGCACAACAACACAAGATCAGAACAGAAACAGACTGATGACTTTAGACAGGGAGAGTGTTGTTTTTTTTTTTTTTATTCTTTACCTCCTTTGTTTTTAGCAGTATTTTCTGCAGAAGGATGAGGAAGTGGTTGGGATGCCTCTTCACAAGTTCCTCCAAACACCAGCGGCTTATGCACAGTCCAGCTTGTTCGAAAAACAAAAACAGACACAACCTGAATAGAGGCTCACTTCTCTTTTCAGATTTCATTCTGATGTAAATCAAGCTCGGCTTGACCCGAATTCATCCACACAAAAGGTGAATGCAGCTGATACCTACAAACTAGTTTCTCTTCTTTTAACTTTATGAATGAAACAGTTTTGTTTTGAGATATTTCAAAACCGATGTTGCATTCAGCTGGTGTCACCACTTTCAGTTCCCATTTTTTCTAGGAGCCGAGCAATAGGTCTCCAGTTGGTAGAATGGATATTTAACAGAATTTGAATGTTTTCAAACAACATCTTGTACTCGGTTTATCGGAGTGTATAAATGTTTATCCTCCTACAGGCGTTTCATCATTGTCATACTGCTTATTTCTATAAAAGGCTCTAATAGTTTGGGATCTTACCATTCCAGAGCTGCTTGTCAGGAGAGTTGATTCCCAGGTGACAGAGGCATCGTTCAAGGCTATGCTGGATACGGTCCTCAGTGCACGAGCTCTGCTCCATGGCCTGCAAAATCATCCCGACATCCACAGATAAATGAGAAAAAACAAACCAAGAGGAAGTCCTTTCTGTTTGCCTCTGTTCCTGGTGAACCAAAAGGTCCTGTCAGTCGACCCAACTTCCTGTTGCTTTTGTTGTCAGTAAATACTAATCATTGTTGCCCCGTTCCAGAGACAATACAGTTCTTACCCAAGATAAAAGGCTTGCACACACATACAGATTCAAACACCAGTGTCCAGGCACAGATGTCAACTCTGAAGCCAGCCTGACGCTTCCTATTGGTGAGTCACAGACTGTCAGAGTTGACCGGAGATGAGCTGGTGGAAAAGATGCCACAACTTCTACTTTTTACACTTAAAATTAACCTAAGACGTCTGATTTCATATGACTCAACCATGGGGTGGAATTTAATCCTTTAGAAGGTCAACTTCCTTTCAGACCCCCCCCAAAAAAGAAAAAATTTCTGCTAAACTAACTTATAACCTCATTTTTAAGAACACATTACCAAATTGGGGATTTTCTGAATCATTTGTGGCTCACTCACCCAGGCGTTGTGGTTAGTGTATAAACCTCATAGTGACTATAAAAAATAAAAAAAGAGCACTACTAAATTCAAGTAAAGCTGTCGTGAGGTCAATTCGCAAATATACGTATATGAGCTTTGACCTGTGGGGAGATGATGTCTAGAAATGACTTAAGTAGAAATTCAGTGGAATTTTAGATCCTTGTATCCAACCCTGAAACTTTATGATCAAGTAGATGCTGGAATCTTTTTTTTTTTTAAGTTAAGCCTCATTTTGTCCAGGAGAAAGCCAGAAACAACAAAAAATATCTTATAAGCATGCAACCTGATTACTGTAATGGTCTCCTAGGTCTCCTGGCTTCCATGGCTCACAAACAACTGGTACAAAATATCACCCTTTGGATTTTTAACTGGCAGAAGTAAAAACAAACAAAACAAAAAAAACAACTTTTTAAAAAATTTCTGAATAGATTTAAAATGATTTTATTTGCTTTAGAATGTTACTGCTAAACCTGTATGTCCCATTTTATTCCCTCAGATAACCATGCCTTTTAACCAAACACTAACAGAGCTTTTACTGTTGCAGCTCCTAAATGAAGGATTTTTTAATCGTATCTTTTTTATTTACTATTATAGATATTCAGTGTGTTTTCTTGTAAAGCACTTTTATCAGGTTTGTTGTTAAATCTAACATGGTTTATAATTACATTAGCCTCCACGAGAATTTAGAAATACGTTTACGTTGCATCATAGCTATATGTACTTTATTCTTAGATTATAGTCATATAAACAACTTCTCCAAATGTAGCACTTGCTTGATAGATAAGAATGTATATATATTTTTAGAAATGCATATCAAAATAATCACACTGTAAATATAAGAGCCAGATGGAAAATGTTTTTCTTTAAAAAAAACATAACATAATCATTCTATCCGGACTACTCACCCATTTTAATTATATGTTTTGTTTTTTGCACAACTCAAAAACAACTGTTTCCTCCTCTGCAATGACCGCATAAGATTAGCATTTTGACCTCAAGCTTAATAATATTTTTTATACTTTTTCTTTTTTCAGCTCCTCTGTTCTCAAACGTACCTGAAATGTCCCACTTCAGCAGACGGACGCTAAATTGTCCACTGAGGAAGCAGGTGGGGATCCATTGTAAGTCAGGCAGCATTGTTTGACACTTGTGTGCAAACACTGTTTGTCATGAAGCAAAATATAAATTGCTGGCACAAATTATCAACCACAATGCTGCTTCTGGTTAACAAGCAGAGACCAGCTGCTGCTCACTAGGTCATAAAGACACACTTTAATTAAGCCTAAAAAATAATAGATTAAATGCATACTCATAGATGTGACCTTCTCATTGAGCTGGTTCATACATAATAAGAAGAGGAACAGGAAATATAATGTAAGCTACTTGAAATAGGCTTATTTCTCCTTCAAATGGACTGCTTGATAAAATTACAAAAAATAAAAGATAAAAACACAAGTAAGACAAAATATGATGTAAAACAGGCCATTTCTTTTAGAAAAAAAAATAATAAAAAAGGATACAATTATTTGAGAGAGGCATAACTCTTACCAATAATAGCATTAATCACTGTCCTAGATCAACGCAGAGCAACCACAGCAGAGAGAAGCCGGCAGAGAGACCAAGACCACATCCTCCCTTCTTGGTGCCTTTTAAACAGACCCTCCAACTGCTCAGTCAAGGCAAAAAGTGCTGCAAAACAGGAACTGTCTGAGTTTCTTGCTGAAGTTTACATGTATGTGCGGCAGCAAGGGCGGAGTCTTCTGTCTGACAGATGTCACCTGACCCTGTGAAAAACCAGGTAGGATACAACTGCTGCTGCTTGTTCTCAGATAAAGGGGAAAATGTAAAGTGTACGTGGCAAATATATTAAAACAAAAAACAGATTCCACATATTTATTTACTAACACTTTGACTGGATGAAAAAGCAAAGTATGACACCTGAAGTCACCCTGGTTGTTTCTATAGGATTTGAGGTAAAATAGCATTTAAATAACAGAACATTGTCTCATTAAAATAGTAGTAATGGTAATATAGGCTCTAAGGCTCAGAGTAGAAGCTTTGTCTTCCAAGTCTCTGTTTCAGGCCCTCATATCCTTAATAAACTGTTATAATCACCTACATAAAAGTGATAACAGACATTATGTAGACAACACTCCTTCCAAAATCTGGAGATCTCAAACTGTCTAAATTGTTTAGGCGACTTAAATAAACTACAAGCTGGATAAGATTTTTAATTTCAATTGAACCTTAAGAAGAATAAGGGTACAGGTTAATCCTGTTGAGCACTTGAGGTCTGTTTTTAAGTTAAAGGTAACAGGTTTAGGGGTTAATTTCAACTAATCAAAGTCTCTGAAAGCCAGTCTGAACTGTTCGCAATCATCTGAGTAGTATTTTCCAGTTTATAAGATGTGGTTCAAAGCAGGAACTGGAAATGATTATTCATGCTTTTATTTCCTCTCATCCATACCATTGTAACACACGAGCTTTGCATGCTGCTTCAACACACTAAACACTCCTGCACAACTCTAATTGGAAAGAAGAGAAATTAACTTGCTCTGGTATCGATTTCTTTGCTACAGAAGCTGCCTGTTTGTTAAAAATGTATTATAAAATACTGGGGTTTAACATTTAGAGACCTGTTTGGTCGAGTTCCTTCTAAGAACTGGTGAAACCACACACTCCACCTTAAGTCCTCATGTCCTGCAACCAAACATATAAATTGAGGTGATTCACTTGATATAAACAGTTTCATCTCTGTTGTAAAGAAAGCTTTCTTTGTGCTCATGTTGATAAGACACAATTTTAATCAAATGTTCTTTTCCTTACAATGTGATTTTAATATACTTTAGTTGAATTACTGGCACCATTTTTTTCTTTTCCCCTTTAATCTTATCTTATGTCATGTTTTTATTTATTTTCTCTCTTTTAAAAGTACTGAGTGATTTCTATCAGTGAAGGGGGTTGCATAATACTGTCATGTTTGGGTTTTTGAGCTGTCTAACCCACATGCAGAACACCAAGACAGACAAGTGTATTTAAGTTAAAGATATTTATTGAGGAGATGTGACTGGAAGCGAGACCAAAGTCTGATCCGGGGAAAACAGAACGGCAGCAACTGTCACTGAGAGAGGAAACAGACTGGTGAGTTCACAGCACGTGAGAAAACTCAGTGACAGAATGATAATGGTGGTTTCCTTACTGCTGATGATTGTAGAGTGGAAATCAGAGGGGGTTTCCAGTGTCCGGGGTCCTAGTATCCAGTGTGGGTCCAGGAGCAAAAAGGAGTGCGGTGGGAAACGGACAGGTCGGCTCAGATGGAACGGTTTCTCCAGAAACGGTTATGCTGTCAGTAGTCGGGCTTAGAGGATCCAAGTAGACAACGAAGAAGGGAACGGAAAGCTCGGGCATCCAGTGGGTAAAAACCACGGCGTCACGAGGAGAGAGACTCACAGAAGAAGTCAGGAGCAGACGGCATCCAGACTTTCCAGGAGAACCTGAAGGCGACGTGGAGATAAACACAAGGGAATTAGTTTCTCACAGAAACTAGCAACGAGGAGATCACAAGAGAAGCTTGAGACTCAGAAGGCTTTGTGATACCATCAGATAGCAAACACTTGGCTCCGACTACTTGGCACCAGCCGTAGAAATACTCAGGAGAAGATGAGGGCTGAGTGGAAACACTTGAGTCACTGGAGAACCACACCGCACATCCAACAGCCCCTGGTGCCATCTGGTGGAGGAAGAGGAAGGGCGCACAGGAGAGAAACCCACACAGGAGGGACTAAGAGTCTCAGATCATGACAAATACGTTTACGACATAAATTGGCAATGAGGGAAAAATATTTTAAGGAAGTTGCCCATCTTCTCCAGATCTGAAATCCCCACAAGGGCACACCACCCTTTGCTTAGAGAAATCTTATGTAAATAGATTACATCAAAATTAGAAACAGACAGACTGGAAGAGTAGTCAGGAAAAACATAAATTCCCATTAAAAGACAATGACTGCAGATCATCTGAATGAACAACAACAGGGGGGACTGGGGAAAGCTGCAACAAGGGACAGTTGTAACAAGTCTATCAGAAACATGCTACTCTGATGACATTCTCACTGCACATGGTCAAAATGAAATCAGAAAAAAACACTCTTAAGATCATCTTTTAAATTTATTGGAAAAATGTATATTTAAGTTGTCAAAGTACATTTTTAATGTGGTGTATTTTTGTCATACTGATTGTCTGAATTAAATAATTACAGCTGAGTTAGATAGAACCATTGTTTAGTTTACTAAAGGCTGTACAACTGGAAGTGATTCTTAAACATGCCACAAAAGTAAATCTGATTATTATGGCATGGTCTTTTGATTTCTATTTTATAAAAAATTTTATATATTGTTAAGAAAGGTCTAAAAAGTGTTTATAACGATTGTACTCGCTGCATTAATTTGGGATGTTTTTAAAAAAGTAGCATTTAAATAGGTTTCAAAAAATCCATCGTTTTTTATGATACATATATTCACATTTTAGAGAGCATGGTCACATTTAAGTGTTTAATTAAGTTTTATAGACAATAAAAATTCTTAGAATAATGTGCTCATTGAGGCAAAAAGCAAAATTTGATTTGTAAAATTAAATCAATTCATGGCGTGTTTCAACTGTCCCAGGGATAGGGTCTCTCTTGTGTAATTACTTAAATGTTGTGTCATTTTGCAGACAGATGTAAGTTTAATATATTAATAAATGTTTGTGTAGGCCCA
Organism: Jordanella pulchra; assembly: GCA_034780135.1. Classification (NCBI taxonomy): domain Eukaryota; kingdom Metazoa; phylum Chordata; class Actinopteri; order Cyprinodontiformes; family Cyprinodontidae; genus Jordanella; species Jordanella pulchra. The sequence continues at coordinate 28,338 of JAUZNJ010030021.1, forward strand.
ATTGTCTTGGACTAGTTGGGAGAAAAGAAAATAGTGTTGCAATTGTTCCCAGTCCACACCTTTGAACAGATTGCATCAAATTTCAGATTTGTGGCCAAAACAGCACCATATTTTGGGAAAAAAATAAATAAAGCAAACAATCAAACAAATAAATAAATAAAAGCAAATACATTTTCAGTCTAGAATCCTACGATCCACTGCAAAGCACGGTGGTGGAGAGATTGTGATGTGCAATTGTTTTGAGCCCCTCCATTTATCAGAATATTTGAGCTCCAACTTTCTATTTGCACAACATCTAGAACTCAAGGCTACAACAGAATGGATAAAGAAGAAATTATTCAAGGTTGTTACCATTCAGTTCACTTTTGGACCTGTGCTTCATCATCACATACTACCAATTTAACCAAGCTTTCTATAGGAAAGACACCCCCCTCCCAGACACTGGTGGTGGGATACTGAGAGTGAATGGGACTGAGAATAGTCTGAGAATGAGGGAGGAGATGAGGGAGAGTTGGGTGAAAGTTTACTGGTGTGCTGGGGGAAGATTATGCCACGAGCTAAATAAAGAAGATCTTGAAAGATGATTGGCTTTGGAGGAGGTGCGATGGTCCGGGTGAAGGTGATAGGAGTCTTCCAGATTGAATTTTCACTAAAGCTTCATTTCAACTGGATGATAGCAATAGGTTGTTGTAAAAAAAAAAAAAGAAAGAAAAAAAACCCAAAAAGAAACATTGCTGATTGTTATTCTAAGCTGTCAGCAAATAGTTTGAGCCCCATTAGGGCATCATTATTAGGCCCTGGATATAATTTCTAAATGCACGTCAATGCTCGCATTAAAACTCTATTAAATATTTATGTCCATACAGGCAGATATAAAACGCAAGGATGCCACCTACCTGTGAACAAATAATACAATGAATGTCCTGTTTGGGTGTCTTTTGAAAAAATAGAATTTCCTCAATTCATAACTTTATAAGAAGGTCTATAGGTAAAGTTTAATGTCTTTTTTTCAAATATTACCTTTCATAAGAAAACCCACACAATCTGAGACAACTTTAATCATAATGATCTCTGTTTGCAGGAAAACTGTGGGAAACACAGAATAGCATTGCAATGCGGGAATGAAAAGCTGTTTGGATCATTTAAAAGTCAAAACAAACATTCTGAAGAACCTGTTATTGTAGGTTTTCCTTTTTCAAATAATCACAAAGTTGCATTGGATTTTAAATAAAGTAATGAGACAATAGAGTGTATATAAAATATAACTTCTGTTTTGATTTTAAGCCAACTGCATATTCTAATATTTTTATACTATTTTTTTCCTGCTATGCATCCTGACAAGATTCAGTTTCAACTTCAATGAATTGCTTGAATTGGTAACAAGTAATTGAATCAAGTTGATCCAACTTCATTTGTGTAGTTTATAGGTTTATAGTAAGTGGCCAAGTCAAATAAATTAAGATGGACACACTTACTTGTTACCAGTTGAAGCAATTAATTCAAGTTTGAGCTGTATTCTATTTCTACACTGTGATAAATGTTACACGCAGAAATAAATAGTTTGAAACCGTCTGATTGTTTATCAGTTTGAAGAAGTGACAAAGGTTTGTTTGAAATGCTTTTAAAACCTGGTGATTTTTCCTAGAGTTTGTGTTACGGAGAAAACAGAATACGTGGTCATAAAGAATTGGAAGGAAAAAACAAACAAACGAACAAACAAAAAACAAACAAACATTTTATCTCGATTCTAAGTGTGTTTTACTGTTAGTTGTTGAGTAAAGTTTATTTCATTAAACTAGACACCCTGAACTTTTTATTGCTCAGTTGTTCTGTTGTGAGTAAATATAAAAAGCGACCTACTGCTTTCCATTATATTCACGCATTTCTGATATGATGCCAGAAGATGTCGCTGCTCTCTTTTCCATAGTAGGAAGAAGGTTAAAATGATCCTTTTACTGGCGGACCCTCTTTTTCCCCTCCCGTCAGAATAGAGAGGGAATGGGACAGACAGTGATAGAGGTGGGCAGAGGTGTGACAGAGTGGACCGGCTGAGGCTGAGGCAGACAGCCATTTATTTTCTCTCTTCCTCTACTTTAAAAAATACATTTTCAGAAAGGAGGAATAGACTATTGCCCATTTGTTTCGTGCGTAAACGGCCTGTTTTTCTTTTTCAATTCCTGCGGAGTACAACACTTTCAGCCTAAGCTGTGCATTTGAGAGGTGGTGGTCTGGGTGGAGTTTTCTTTCCTCTTGTAAGGTTATCTCTAAACATTCAGCACCATGCCCTTCTTTTGCCCTGCATACCTCTAGTTCTCCTGATCACCTTCATTCATTTTGTCTCAGTATTCGCCGCAGGTGCCTTTAGTTGATAACTGTGCCTTCACTGTGTTTCAGCGCATCGGCCCCTGCGGCGCTCGGACTGTTCCTACCATGACAAGGATTTTGGAGACTTGGGTCGCCCTCCTGACAGTTTGCGCGCTGAGCGGAGATGCCTCTGCAGGATACGGGTTGAGCATGTTCGCCGCGCAGTCCTCCCCACCGGACCCGTGCTATGATGAGAACGGGAACCCACGGAGGTGCATCCCCGATTTTGTAAACTCTGCTTTCGGGAAAGACGTGCGCGTTTCCAGCACCTGTGGCACCCCGGCGGCCCGCTACTGCGTTGTGACCGAGAAGGGAGATGAGCGCACCCGGGACTGCCACACGTGCGACTCGGCGGACCCTAAGAAGTCTCATCCACCCGCGTACCTGACTGACCTCAACAACCCGCACAACCTGACCTGTTGGCAGTCTGAGAATTACGCACAGTATCCGCAGAACGTCACCCTCACCCTGTCGCTTGGGAAAAAGTTCGAGGTCACCTACGTGAGCCTACAGTTCTGCTCACCTAGACCCGAATCCATGGCGATTTACAAATCCATGGACTACGGGAAATCGTGGGTTCCGTTCCAGTTCTATTCCACGCAATGCAAGAAGATGTACAACCGGCAGAACAAGGCGACGATCACCAAGCAGAACGAGCAAGAGGCGATCTGTACGGACTCCCACACCGATATGCATCCTCTGACCGGCGGCCTGATCGCCTTCAGCACCCTGGACGGCAGACCGTCGGCGCACGACTTCGATAACTCGCCGGTGCTGCAGGACTGGGTGACGGCCACCGACATCAAGGTGATCTTCAGCCGCCTGCACACCTTCGGTGACGAGAACGAAGACGATTCAGAGCTGGCGCGCGACTCCTACTTCTACGCTGTATCAGACCTGCAGGTCGGAGGACGCTGCAAATGTAACGGACACGCGTCGAAGTGCGTCAAAGACAGAGAGGGGAACCTCGTGTGCGAGTGCAAGCACAATACGGCGGGGCCGGAGTGCGACAGGTGCAAGCCGTTCCACTACGACAGACCGTGGCAGCGCGCCACGGCCAGAGAGGCCAACGAGTGCGTGGGTAAGACGAAGCCTCTTTTTATACATGAGGATGGAGATATTTAATGTTCTTTCTGATCTTTTCTTAGAATTCACACAAAAGTTAACTAATCAAACTATGGCACACATAATATTTTGGTTGACCTGAATCAGCATTTTTGAATCGAAATTGAGTTGAAGTGTTGCAACAACAAAAAGAAAAACTGGTGAAACTGCAGCTGTTTTAAAAAATCTTCTTAGTTAACGAATATGTTTACATTTGAACAAATCCTATACGTTTCTTTCCCTCAAATTAATTACTTTTATTTATAGGAAACTTCTCAATATAAAAAAAATATGTTATTAGTTGGTCTCACCAGTTGTCATTAAGTTTAATAGATTCAGAGAATCCACAGATGTTATAAAAGACTTCCGCGTTGGATTTACAGGTTGTAAAATCAGGACTTACAAACACCTTCCCAATCCACCTTTATTAATTCATGTGGTTTGTTATTTTATGTTAAAAATAAACACAAGTGAGCGGAAATACAATTTACTATGGATAAATCTGAGCAGTATCTAAACGCAGATGCTCTGCTATTAGTCTTAAAGCCATAGGACTTTAAGTTATTTTGATGTATTTGTATGTGTGCATTTTTAACCATCTTTTAAATACATGAACATTTATAGAGCTCCATTTATATACCCTGAACAAAACTCCTGTTTCTTGCTTGATGTGTGTTTTTTTTCTAAATCCCTTCAAATCTCTTTGGCCATATGTGATGTTCTTTGCAGAACATTCAGACAGACTCTTGTCTGGCCAGTAACTTCTTAATTTGGTCACGTGTATACAACGACTCTCAGACAATCAGAAGTTTCAATGTACATCCTGAAAAAGAGGGAATCTCCTTCTTATCTCATCAGCACAAAAAGAACAATATATGAAAGAATTACATGTGAAAAAAACTGTCATTAAATGAAATAATAGAAATGGAATTTAAAGAAATATGATTAATTGTAAAAGAAACATTAGAAATTATTATTTCCTTGTTAAAAATTGTTTTTCATTATTTAATAATGTTATCTAAATAATTTTAAAACCAGAACAGACCAGATCATTCTAATGTTTTGCAATCACCCCATATTTGAAAGGATTATCTATTATGAAATAATTATATTTTTTAACATTTCTGTCTTTTGTTTAATAATAACAATAATAATAATAATAATGTTTTTTGTTTTTACACAATATATAGGTTTTGAAACAATTCCAGCTCAAGTTATTTTGTACAAAATAATTTTAAAGATTAAGAAGGGAGGAAGTGAAGGGTTTTTTGAGAGAAAACAAATAAAAATGAAAGTGAGCCTATAAAAAGATGCAGTTGTAAAGACTATACAAGTTATGACAAATAAATGAACAACGTCTATTTAGGTTTGATGGCAAAGCCTCTGTCAAAGTAGGTTTAGCCAGATTTACAAACTATTATTAAAGTTTATGATTTCAGTCATATTAAATATCAACATTTCCTAACCAAAAATAATTTTTTGTACAGTACATGGGAAATTGTAATTGACGAACTTGATCTAAGGAGCTGCAAAGCGATGACTCTGGTACCTCTGTGGCAAGGAGTGAGAAAATGAGTTAAAATCCTTTCTGTATGGAATTCCCATTTTCTGCCAGTGCATGCAGGGATTTTCACCCGTACTCTTTCATCTCACAAACTAAAAATATGGAGAGTTTGGTTAATTAGTCCCCCTTTAGTTGAGTGATGGCCTGGTGATTTCTCCAGGGTGTGCTCTGCTTCTCCCCCGATGGCTGCTGGTGATAGGCATCAGGGTGATTGAAGGAAATCATAAGTACGATCGTGTCTGACCTTACAAAGTACAAATGACAGAGCAGAAACTCTGTCACTGATATCTGAGAAATCAATTGACACATAAATAAAAAGTTCTATGTGCCATAATTGAATAACCCTCTAATAATGTTTTTAAAAAATCAACAAAATGTGTATTTAAAGCTATGCAAATGTATTTCATCCTCAAATGGCACATAGTTATACCAGTGAAAACACCTTGTCATTAGGCAAGTTGAATCATTCGGACGGAAGTGTGGGGCGCATAATGTCTTTTCAACAAAGCGTGCCTGTCCAAGTCCAGAATTGCACACAGACCAACATTTCCGACTTTAATAGGAAGGAAACGTCGCAGCTACAGAGATAGCTTGCAGGGGCGGGATGTGTTTCCATAAGCAGGTGCTGTTACAGATCGCAGGGCCGATTAGGGCGGTTTTATTGACATTTCTGGCACATGGAGTATAAACTGCCACTTTAGAGGCGGTAAACCATTCACAGAGGGGAACAAAGCGTGAGGTAATTTGAATCTGAGTGTTATTTGCTGTGATGCCCACTTCCAGCAGAGCAGCAGAGGCTTACATCAACAGCTCAGGCCTCCCTGAGCCACGGCGAGTCGAATCAGGAGGAGCAACAAGCCCCGCCACTGCCATGGTTTGCTCAACCAAACGGAACAAGTGAACAAGTTGTTCTCTTTGGCCTCCGACTTTCGCCCGCATGTGAGCACATTTTAGGAAAACAAAAGCATGTCACTTGTGGCATCCATCTCACTGTCAGAGGGAGGCCTCTCCTCCCCTCCCCTTCTCCGTCTCTTTGTGCAAGTGGTGTCATCAGATAAAACTGCAGAGGAGCCTGACTGGGAAAGTAATAGGAAGGGTGGTTTGACACCAGAGCCGGCCAAAGGTTCTATGGGGCCCAGAGCACAATTTTATCTGGGGACCCATTTACAGTTAAAACCAGGGGTAGGTAATACATTCCCCAAAGGGCCAAATGCAGGTTTTGTTGCCCCTCATGCTCAGATCAGTAGCAAAACTGAAGTATTCCAAACATATATTTGATGATAAACATGAAATATGATTTGTTTTTTAATTACATTTGGTTAACAGCTTTAATTCAAACAAAGTAATAAAGTTGAACTTGAATCAGCACGTAAATATTATCTTGTATATAAAAGGAAAGGAATGATTGTGATAGCGTCACTTCAAACAATCTTTACTCAATCTTTAATCTGTGGCAGGGGTGGAGCCTGTGGCACATTAAAACTTTAACAATATTGACAGAATACGAAAAGTCACATAACTGATGAAATGAATAACAGCAGGTCTGTCCAATTTATAGCACTTCAATACAACTCTACCCAGTCAAAAAGAAGAAGCTAACTTTATTTGCTGTGCTTTACAATAACAGGAAATTGTAAGTTCATTTGTCAACAAACTCTTAGGAATTTAATCAATAAATCTTGTTGAGCGGTTTGTATAAATTATGCAGATTAATTAAATTTAGACTATTCACAACCTTTCCCCCCCATCTAGATGGTCTTTCCATGTTTAAACAAAAAAAAACCTTTAACAAACACATAAAAACATTACTGAACATAATAACTAAATTTTTTTATCCTGACAGCCACAGCTACATTTTGCCGTACTTTACAATTTGGTGCCTCAAACTTAAAAAGCCCAACATTGACTTTTAAATTAATTAAAGCTATGTAATCCTAAACTATAGCTCTTAAAAAATCTTTCTCAACCACAAACTTTACAGACAAACCTCTAATCATTTCCTGGGATAATGTATCCATTCATAATTGTAAACATATTAGCCACACACATCCAATAAGAGCAAAACACAACTCAAACCTTCACTCAACCGTCTCATTAAAATGTTTCCTTAAAATAAAGTAACCGTTACTGAAAATTATGCTCTAGAATTTCAAATAATTTATTGACCGATACTGAGTACTTGCTAAAACTTATTTTTGAAGTGTAATTAATTTATTTTGAAGTGTATTTATTTACAAGCAGTTAAACAACCGCAGAGACGAGCACCGGAAATCAATAAAAAACATTTTAAACATTAAATTATTATTGTTATGTAATTTCCACAACAGATATTTATTATTGTTTTCAAGTATTTAAAATATTGCATAAATCTTTAAACATTGAAAATAATTCAGATAAAAAGGAGGATTTGTGTGTGACAAATCTAGTGCTCTGGGGGTCCCCCTGCTGGTCTCAGGGCCCTCTGCAGTGGCCCCACAAGCATGGCATCAGACTGCCTCTGTAGTAATAACTGGTCTCCTTTTCTTGTAGACTATTGTCATATTAAAGCAAGAGGAAGAAAATGATGTGGTTATGGGAGAGTTGGTTTTCATTTCTTGGTGGCAGGCATCAAGGAAGTGAGTCAAATTCATGTTCCCATGACTTTACGTGCATGGTTGCCATTATTCTGTCAAAAAAAGGCATTTATGTTGGCAGCAGCAACCTTTGAATTCCTATCAGCTGGAGGGACATGACTTGAAAAATTCAACCATAAAGGCAAAGGGCAGTACAGGTCTCTCCACCCCCGAGGTGTCTGAATACCCATAATATACTCAAAAAGTAAAATAGTTGAGTTAGTTAGTTTTGGATACATTTTTAAAATGCCTGAAGGTGCAGCAAACTGTGGAGCCTCTAAAGCAGAACTCCTGCATATGGTTAACATCCATGGATTGTTTTAACATCTGCAAAGAGGTGCAGAAAGACATGGAACAAGAGACACATGGAGATGTAAAACAGCCATATAGTTTTTATGAAACGCAAAAAGCATCACAGTCTATAAATAGCTCATAAAATAAATACCTAAACTGAGCATAAATAAATAAAACTTGTTTTTTTTTTCCAAAATTGTAGTTTATGAAACTGAATATCTAATTTATTATTAAACATTTTCATCTCTTTTTATGTTGTTGAAATGATTTAAACTGTCTTTGTGGCTCATGAAATAGATGTTTACATTAATTGGTTTAGCTGAAGTCAACCTATGGCCAATCATCTTTCAAGTTATAGGGATTAGTCCCACCCACTCAATGACACTTTTTTTTTGTTTCAAAGACTGTTAAATTTTATGACTTAGACACTTTATTGTTATTTTCTATACACAGGGTGCAGCCAAAACGAAATTTCGTTGCTTACAGCTTATGACAATATACTGATACTGCAACAGAAGTAGAATAGCAGTGCAATTCAATCATGAAAATAAAGTGCAACAGTGATATGAAGTTAACTGTGCAAAAATTACAACAGTGCAAAATAATAGAAGACAAGTGTGATCTAACGTAAATAGATTATAAAAGTTCAGCAATGTTGACAGTGCAAAATAATGGGGCAATATAATGTGCAGAATGTTCTGAAATAAAGAAATGATAAAAATACATTTTCAAAATGGGATTAAAGATTTATTTAATTCTGAATATGGCAGTAGTATCTATCTATTCTTTTACAATAAATATTTTACTGTTACTTAGTAATCCAGTGCCTCATTAAGGAATAATGTTTTTCTGTTACACAAAGGTAGTGGGTGGGGTTGATTCATTATAGTTAAACATGATTGGTCTGCTGATTTATGAAGTATAACATATTTAAATAGCATCTAAAATAGACTACAAATTGAAAATGTTTATTTTTGTCTTTTATTGATTCATTGTATGTTTTGTATTAGAATGATGGCATATGTGAATATCTATTTAGATTTTTACATATTTATTTCATTGTGGCGCCTCTATCCCTCCATGGTTTTTACTGATGCTCGATTATTATGCAGTTCCTATTGTTTAAAAACTGTCCCCATCCTCCAAATGTGCTCATCAGTGAGTACCGTGTCACCATATTCACTAATTTTCATTTTTTATCCCCCCATTTGAAAATTCAATACTGCATGTTCAAACCTGGCAGAGACTCATAATTATTTTGAGGCATAAACGTGCCTCAAAAAGAAAATCCTCACGGTGTCCCTGGCAGCTGCTTCATATTCTCTCCATGCTCACTGTAGCTCTGGCCCCTGAGAGTAAAGCCCCCCCCCCTTGCTTTCCTGCATGACTGATGGGCTGTGAAGCAAACTGTGGGAAACCGATGTCTGCCAAGTGGGTTTTGAGGCGAGATGAAAACGGTGGCCTCAGTCACTCACATGTGTAATTTTGCACTTGTTCAATTTTCAGCGCTGTTTTCGCTGTCACCGCGCCATGCGACTTTCTCTTTTACTATCACTGCAAATCCACAGGAGTCAGTCTCGTTTCCCATGTGCCCTGCTGATTTAGTTTCCAAGCACACTTTCCTTTCACCTTGACGGTGTCTGTTCTATGCGGTTGGGTGGGTTTTTATGCAGCTCCTGGTGAACGTAAAATCTTCCGAGACCTGTAATTTAATCAAGTTGAAGCATAAAGATCTGTGCACAGACCTAAGTAATAGAAACACAGTATTTTGGCATCTATTATGCTTCCTCTCTACCTGCAGGCTCACTGAAGTAGGGTAGCGATGTCTCAGTTGGATGTTGGCTCAGCTTCAAATCTTTGCAAAGCATTTATTCTCTTCTGTTGTTATACTGTAGCTGCCATCGTCAAAAAGCAGATTGTAAAGAACCATGAAATTTAGATAATACGTTTTCTGAAAAGCTTTTACAAAACACAAGAGTTTGACATTAACTCGATTTTAACCCAGCCATTCCCGACATTTTCGCCTGTCAAATATTAAAGAAAAGGAACGTCAACATATCAATGACAGCCAGTAGCAGCTTATGATATGGAAAACATGACTCTCTGCCAAGGGCAGCATGAACTTGGGATGGTGCATGTTATTTTCTCATTTTGTTTGCTCATGAGTGACCCTGACATCTGTGCACTGAAGTACTGTGAGATAATATGGCTGTAGAAGGTGGATGGTGAAAGACCATCAAGATGATTTACAACTTCTGCTTGTTTACGCAATAACAGGACATTTATATAATATAAAATACTTTTATCGATCAACTGTGAACATAAAAAAGACAATTTACCTAATTTTATTGTTATTAAAACCAGCTTGAATTAGGAGAAGTCTAAAAAATACAGACTATATATAAATATGTTTAAAACCTTTATTCCATCTGTAAACAAACATTTGTTATTAGCTGAATATCTTAATGTTTCAACCAAGTTATTTAATAAGATTAGCATTTTTATTTTTTTTTTTTGCACAAAATGATTTATTTGGGGTTTAAGCGTGTTTGATTAAAAGAAGAAATAGGCTTGTCTACAGCAATATGTATGAAAGAACAGCAGGTTACACACCAGTTATGTTATGTTTATTAAAATAAAACAACAAAGAAACATTTACAGATCTGCAGTTTATGGAGCCCTAGATAACCTTCGCTTTATTTTGATTTGTATTTATACACCTGTCTATGTATCAATTCAAAACTTGATTATCTTGAGGGATCATATTGAACACCATGGTAGCTTATGTGATTGTTGTAACTGCTGACAGTGATGCAGCTGTGGTACCACCCGTCTTCTTTCCTGTTCTGTCGGTTTAAGGCATGCGAGGCCTGCTCCCCATCTGGGTCCCATTTCAGGCTCCAATGACACTGACCCCTGTGATTCAAGAGAGGGAATTTTCTTTGGCATGGTGCCTTAGATGTTCTTGATAAGATGTTGTCATGTTTTGATTCCTCTCCTCCACTGATGGCTCTTCATGAGTCTTCTTTGCATCATCATCAGAGCCTCATCTAAATTGTGGAAAAAGTTTTCATTTTTTTATTTATTTTCTGTAGAAGGTTTAGCTTTTTCATGTTCCTTTTTATTTGATGAAATATGAAATAATAATGTAAACAGATTTTATTTGCAACTGATGAGACTGACTTAAATTGCTCTACAAAAATGTACATGCAGCTTTACCACTTTCACAGTTTATTGGCATTTTGTTGTAATATTCTTGTTAGAGACCAATAAAAAGTAGCACATAATCATAATCTATAAATCTTAAATCTATTTTTATTTTTTCATAACTAGAACTCTGAAAAGTGTTGCATTCATACTCTGATACTCCTTAATAAAATTGAGGGTGGTTACTTTACTTTGAAGGTCACTTGATTACCAATTAGAGCTTTCTTTGAATTAACAATAGACATGGCAGTGGTGGATACGTTTAAGCAGAGTTGGATTAAAGGATAAAACCATATTAAGATTTCAGAGCTCGGTTAAATTCACCTGTAAATGCAAAGAGTACACAACAACTGAAACCACCCAAGACATGACCCTAAACTGAAAGAGCAGGCAAAGATGAGTATTAATCAGCCAAAGGACCCATGGTAACTAATGAAGTAGTGGGGTTAATTGCAGTTTAGGTGGGAAATCTGTCAACAGGACAAATATTCATGCATTTCAGAAATCTGGCCCTCATGAAACAATCGCTAGAAGAAAGTAGAGAAACCAATGCCTTGCCTCTGATATTTGCGTTTTTTTTCTCATATTGCTATCAGCAGATATGTGCAAGCGTTACTCGATTCATGAGTGCAGTGGTTCCCAAACATGACACTGTGTAATTAAAGGTGGTGTGGGAGAAATTAATTTCAAAAATGACCCAGTTTGACAGTTCTTTTTGTTTATCTATTTATTGATAGCAACTGTTACACATTAGAGTAAATTGCTGACCTTAGATAATTGCACTTTAAATGTGGTAGCTATAGCAATTTAAAGTAGATTGTAGTTTATTTATTTATGTTTTTTTGCAGAATTAAATTTACTGCTGTTGACTTTTCATTGTTTGAATGAGAAGATGTCATGATCCGTCTGTCCTTGTGCTTGAGTTTCTGTTTCTCTGTGCTCCCTGTGTCCCCTGATTGCTCCCAGGTGT
>JAUZNJ010030022.1:0-15035 GCA_034780135.1 Jordanella pulchra
GAAGTGCCTTGAGATGACATGTGTTGTGATTTGGCGCTATATAAATAAACTGAATTGAATTGAATTGAATTGAATTTATCAGTCAATCATGTAACAGGTTAAAATATGTTATGAGGTTTTCTTTTTGAGAGTAAATAGTGAATTACATGTTTCCATTTGTCTGCCTTTACATATTCCACAACCTGACCGACATCCTACATTTAATGCTTTAAAATTTACATTCCTGTATTACTTTTATATTTCGTTTTTCTGCACTACAAAATGTTTTTGGACACACTCTACGAAAGGCTTTGATTTTGCATAAAACATTATTTAGATTATTCTATGATAAATTAAGTCTTTAACTTTTTTGAAATTCCATCAATTTTTATTTTTGAAAATCACGAATTTGTGTCATTAATGTAACCTGCCTTATCAGTTAGGCTAAAGCCTAATTTGTGTAATCGAACAATAAACCTGACCCCCAGTTTTAAAAGTGTGCCTCCATGTTAGCCTGCTATCTATTACAACCCCTAAGAACTTGGTATTAAAAAGTCTTTCAATTACAACATTTATTTTTTTGTGTTAGCTCATTTAAAAGCATATTTTACTTAAAAAATATATAGTTTTTATTTTAGTAAGAATTTTTTTTTTTTTACATCAAACACATTTTTAAGTCATTTTAGTTGCATTTCTATTACTATTTTTGTATAAAAAATTTTAGTCAAGAAGACTATGGTCTCCAAATATGAAAAACATACATAAATAATAAAAATGTTACAATCATCAACATTAAAAATAGCAAAGCGTTTTGAACCAATCACAGAACCTTGTGGTATTCCCCATGTTATAGTCCTAGTTTTTCTAAATAAACACACTGTTGTCGATTTTCCAGATTACTTTTTTCCTTTGACTTTTCCAGTAGCTGTTTATGGTCAACAGTACCAAAGGCTTTTCTTTTTTAAATCAATCAATATGCTTATTGACTACTCCTCCTTATTCAGGTCTGATTTATATAACAGAGTACTGAAACTTTAAACGCTTGCTAGGCACATCTGTAATATCATGAGAGATGTCTGAGTCTCAAGTGCTACAGTGAGTTTTCTGGCTTTTTGCCTTAAGTCTCTCGTTGACTGCTTCTCTGAAATAACAAGCATTGCATGTAAGAAAACACTTCCAGATGTGACAACCTAGACTTAACTAAGCATCAGTGGAGACTAAATAAGATGAGAGCACACATTGATCAAGTTTGATACTTAAAGCTGATCAAAGGAAAAATGCGTCAGACATTTTTAGTACATCCTTCTTCCTGTTTGTTTCCTTCAAGGACGCTTGAGAGTTCAGATTCAGCAATGAGAGAGGAATGTAAGGCTAACATGGGACAGCCAAAAGCAGCAGTTGACTGAAAGGAAATACTCACTTCATAAAGTAACTTAGTTTCAAATACTTTAGGGAATAAGAAAACATTCCTTAGAAGCCTTGAGAAGTTTAAAGCAGTGATTTTTCAGCACTTATGTTAGTGAAAAATCCATTAAATTCGACTTTCTCCATCTAGACTAACAATGTTTTTACTAAGCCTGATATTAAAAGTTATTTGTTTTGCCTGCCTCTATGGTTTGCTCCTGTGAAGAATGTGAGTTTCTTTGATAAGTCTATTAAACCCCCAAATGTACCTTCTTGTTTTAAAGGCAAGACATTGTTTATTTAGCACATTTCAGTAGAAAAAAATAATATAAATAGAACTGTTTCAGTCACAGGGTTTAATATTTGGGGAAACTTTGAAGATGAGAGGAATACAGTTGAAAGTCTGCAGAGATCTATTTTTTTTACTCGAGAAAATAATTATTCACCAAAAGTGAGAAAAAAAAAAAATTCAATGGCTTTTTTAAAACAACATACTATTAAAGCACATGCATCTCCGTAGACATTAAAATAACTTCATTTTTGACCTTGAATGAAACAGATTAATTATTAGGAATTAAAGAAACAATCTCTTTGAAAAACATCACACTTATTGACACACCTAGAAACTCTGAACATTTCTTTGACTTATTTTGCTTGTTTCTTAAACAAATAAATGTGTCTTAAACATTTAAATGGAAATCAGTAGCTCCCTGTTTCCCTTAGCTATAAATCTGAGAAGACATTAATACTGCACAGAATAGAGCAATCTGGAGTCATTATATGTTCATAATGACTGTTAAACCATAAACTTATACAATTGTTTTTTGTCAGAGCTGCTGAAAAGGAGTATTTTCTGTCCAACTATCACAAACGCACACATTAGTTTACTTAACTTCCCAGAAATCTAACTAAAACCTTGAGATTTGGGCTTAAGCAACTATCACTGCAGGAAGGTTTGCTGGCAAAACATTTTATAATGAACATTAGGTTGATACACATAGGCAATAAAAAATTTGTTTCATTTTAAATTGTTTTAAGGCATTTTTTACAACTTTTGCAAGGTTTTACCTACTTATGGAGAAAAGAAAAAATATCAGATGTTTGTGTTGTGTGCCTGGAAAAATAGATGAAAGATTTGTGTTTTTTAATACATGTGCGCACAGGTGACCATTGACAATGTCACTGTTATTTTGAAAAATCTAGGTTTGCAAATCACTGTCTTTTAGCAATAAATTTGAATCAAAATTTTTAATCTACTTTTTAATTAACTTTTTTATATGTTAAATGTTATTGCTTTTCTTCATTTATTACAAATTTCAATGATAATTTATAGCTATAAAAGTATTATTTTTTTTCCATCATTAATTTCAAGATTTTTCTTATTTTTTTCTATTATATGATTGTTGCTCTTTTACCCAAATAATGAAAAAAAAAAACAAGTAGGCTGCTTTGTTTATTTTTTCTTTTTATTGAGCATTCTGTCCTTCCGTGTCTTGTAGTAGCCTCAGTGATCATGAGCAGCTTTTTTTTTTTGTTTGCTTGTTTTTATCCCGGAAGCATTCAGCTGTCAATCGGATTAATGTCGAATATGAAGTGGAACAATAAGCACAGAACCTGCGATGGCCACTCCTCTAAGACACTAACAGAACAAACAGTAGAAAACAACTTGAAGAATCCACAGCTCAGCGGGTTTTAGGACACAAACGACATCTGACAGGCTGCAGTTCCTTATGCTTCAATGGCCAAGCATTACAAAATGAGCGGAGGAAATAGAAATCACTCTGTAGTGATGCTTCTGCTGTGATGTGTGAACACCATATAGGGTTAATGACCTGCTGCCTGTTCTCCAGCTGAGCCACAACGAACCTTCTCAGCGGTGACTGATGTGAAGAACTAACCTCAGGCCAAATCGATGATGTCTGAACGTTTTTCAGTTTAATTGGACAATAGATGGAGGATATAACCCACCCTGTTCTGAACAGAGTAATACATCACACTCAAATAGTCATTTCTATGAGCCCTTTATTAGTCAGATGGGGATCATTTTCAGATCTCTTGTTAAAGTGGAAAATATCTGTGACTCTGACTGACCAGCACTCTGTCAAATACATCATTGATTTTTGGAGAAATAAGACAATTTAAACCCTCAACATTTTATGAATTGTAGCCCTTTATAAAAAGCATTTCACATTTTCTCCTCAGTCCCTTCAATAGACATGATTCAGACATCCTTGTTCCACCCCTTTTTCTTTCTTATTTGCTTCACTATTCACTTAATTTTTCTCCTTAGATTTGCAACTTGTTGAAGCAACACTTTCCCCTCTTCTTAATAATCTCTTAATGAGTCCCTTTCAGGGTTAGTAGAGCATACACAAAGTAATAATGATGGTATGCTGGCTGATGGTTGTTAAGTATGGAGTTTCCTCACCTTTGACTTTCTAGTACTCCCTTCCCCTCACATCTCTGTTTTATTGCATAAGCACATTTAAATTTTGAAAAGAAACACAAAATTGAACTTTGTCTAACTGGTCCTTCATCTTGAGAGTGGAGAATCCCATTAATGTACATTTCCTCTCAGCTTGCAATCACATGAAGAGGAAATGTCTTTTTAAGTATTGAAAACCATCTGTTCTAAAGAAGGCAGCAGGATGCAACATATTAGTAGCTGACACGTCAAAATTATTGCTTAATGTTCATTTTTCTGGGTGAGAAATGTGCTGTTTGATGTTCAAGTGGCAGGAATGAAACTTCAAACTAAAGTTCAACTCTCAGCCCTTGAGAGGAATTTGGTTTTGGTCTGGTACATCTTAGCAAAAACGTAAATGTGAAACACAAATCTTATCACACCTGCTGTGAACAAGTTACAAATGCATTTATAGGCCCTTTTATCACACAGAATGATGGGGGGCTAATGCCTACCTCCTGTGGTCACATTCCAAAATGCAGGGTATACCCTGGACACATCCCCACTCTATTTAAGAGCAACACAGAGACAAACAAGACATGTAGCCATGCATGCATGCAGTCTCACCTGAGGCCATTTCAGAGAGAGTGATATACATGTTTTTGAATCATGGGGGTAGGTCAGAGAGGGTATCCACAGAAACAAAAGGGTTTTGTTGCTGCACATCAACAGAACATGCTCAATTAAACTCACAGTTCCACATTTCTCTACTCACCCTTTTCCTTTATCTGCAACAACATTTCTCCATGCATGGGATGAACTCTAAGGATTTACTCCTGCAGCTCCTGCTACAGGAAACGTGTGGTTAACCCTTTATAGGGCATTTGGTGAAATACTTTGAAATTCACAACTTCAAATTAAGAGTCTTATTTAGGACAGAATAAAATCATATTATTTTTAGAA
Source organism: Jordanella pulchra (assembly GCA_034780135.1). NCBI lineage: Eukaryota > Metazoa > Chordata > Actinopteri > Cyprinodontiformes > Cyprinodontidae > Jordanella > Jordanella pulchra. The sequence goes on from JAUZNJ010030022.1 coordinate 4,751, forward strand.
CATGAAAAATAAGTATTTTCAATGCAGAAACCAAGGTCAATGAAATCACAGAAAACAGCAACTTGCTCTAATATGATAAACAACCCCCCAAAATAATCTAAAGATTCTTCAATAAGAAATTTATGAAAAACACTCAGGGAAAGAAATAAACAATTTTTTGTTAAGACATAAACCTCAGGACATTGATGCTGATGCCTTAGGAAATAATTTTTTTTATCTTAGCTTATTAACTTTCTAAATTAGCTTTTCAATCTTTTTAATGAACTTTTTCACCTTTATACCTAGCTTATTAAATTTTCAACTTACCTTTTTTAGTCATAATTTATAATAGGTAATATATCACACACTAGACAACATTAGATTACTGTTGTTATCCTATAAAGCAGCTTGAAGACAGAGGTGGACTATGCAGACCCTTCAAACTACATTCGAGCTAATAATTTTGCCTTCTTTGCTGCAGTGATGTTTTTACTTTTAGCTTGTAAAACTTTTAGTCATTGAATCTTAAGTTGAAATAATTCAAAAACTAAAATATATACATTTCTGTTTTATTTTTAAAAAATGAATACCACAATTATTTTAAATCACACAATCACTTTAAACATTGGCACCAGAATAAATAGAACTAACTTATATGGACAAATTGACTGTGTTTATATTCCTACATACTATCCACATGGAGGAATAGAAAAAGTAAAAGCAAGAGATCTTATACCTTTCCCTGTATCAGAGCCCTGCACCATCCAGTTCACTTACATGCTTTTGATTTTTCAACTTCTGTAACCCAAAATAAATAAGGAAAGAGAAAGCCAAATTAAATTTAACTGAAATAACTAGTGGCACTAAGTTGAAGTAACCAGACTCCACGTCTCCAAGTCAGCTGTAACATGAGTGTTTTAAATGATGTTAAAAGAAAACGGCATCAAGCAACAAGGATGCTGTTCAAGGTCTCCTGCTCTGTGAAGGTCTGACATTAGGGTCGTTACATAACTGCAACCTCAGGCTTTGATGCTGCTGCTGCTGACTCTGGTGGAGTCATCTCAACCACCACCACCCCCCACCCCCCACCCCCATTTTTTGTTGTAATCATTCTGCTTGTATGGATTCAGATGTGACCCCAGCTTTGTGGCTAAACAAGCTGTCAGCTGCCAATGGCAGGGAAAATCTTCTGATCATGTCTGAAGGTGTCAGATGAGTACAGCTGAAGCAGAATGTGCAAAATGATGCACAGAGACATTTTACAACAGGGATGCATGGTTAAAAGTACATGCCTGGGTTAGAAACTCTGACCTGGGGCTATTATAGAGATTGCACTAGTTCTGAGGGAGTCTTCCGTCAGTGTAGCCACAAGGTTATTATTAGCATGCTTATTATTTGCTTCCAACACAGCAATAAAAAGACAAATTTGTTACTGGGCAAGTTAATGTCAAATGCATGTAAGACACAGGCCCAGTGTCCCCCACAATTATTAATGCAAATGTTAAACATGTGTTAAAAAAATGAAGATAAAGAAAATTTCTGTTGATGAAGCGTAATCTCATAACATTTTAGAAAAATCTAACCTTTCATTTGAATGAATTGAACTAATCATCTTTGCACAATCTCTTTAGATCATCTAGAGAACTGAGTCTCATCCTCCCCTCTCCTTAGCTCACATGAAGGACCGACTGTAAATTTATACTGCAGCAGATTAGCTTAAGGATTTTTCTGCATCTTTTCTTAATTTGGTATGAACATGTATGGAGAGTGCTGCTTGTAAGAAATGCATTAACAATACCAATCCATGATTTTAGGATTAAGACCATATAAATACAGTTGTATTCATAATTTTTTGAACGTGTAGGTTCGTGTGAGCTCTGCTGATTCAGGTATCTGGTGTTGAGTCATCAGCAGGTCTGTATGAGGCTTGATCTGACTAATGGTGAAGCTGCCCAGGTTAATTTGATTGAACCTCATAGCAAAGAGAGAATAAAGGCAGATTTAGAGTCTCAACACAACAATGACAATTGTAACTCTTAGCTTAGTTCTGAGAAAAAAAAAGACAAAAGATGAATCAAAGCATCAAAATAAACATCGTACCTGCAGCTAAACCCTCTGCAGCTTCTTTTAGAACTGATGTAACTCTGATCTGTTTTGCTTAAAATTGAAAGACTGATACTTGACATCCTACAGCATTCAGACAGTCATGCTGAGGTAAAAAAAAACAAAACAAAAAAAAAAACCACACACAAACTGGCTGAGCCCAGAAAATGCAGCAGACTCATCAGCATTTTTGGTTGATATTCTCCATATGCATAAAGTTGTATGTGGGATCGTTTCTTTTTTCTGAAGAAAAAAGCTCTGAAAATGTTCCTGACTTCGTTGTGAATTACCTTCAACTTTCCAGTTGGGCCTCTGTCACTTGTGATTAGGCGTCCTTACAGAAGAACTGCAGGAAGATTTGCCAGGCCCTCTGTACTGTGCACAGCTCAGCCACCCTGGCTGAGAAGCTCCTTGACGATTAGATAGTCAGCCTGAATATGAGCTGATTTACAGACACAGCTTGCTGATAATAGGATAAGCTGTTCTTGACAGTGAAAGATGAGCTAAATATAATTATCTTTCATCTGTACATCGTCAAAAACCATATAATCATATAATATATTGATAATAACATTATTTTATGATAGAATTGTGTTAAAAATCACACATCAAATGAAACTTGGGCTTTGGAAATGTTACGTGTTTGCCTGATACTCTATAATGGCTGTTGTGGGAATGAACCTAAATGTACCTTTTAAAGGTTTGGCTTTTTTTTTTAAATGAGGTAAAAATAAATCAAATGTGTGTTTTCCTTTTCATTAATTATTTGGGTTATCTGTGTGTCCTTCATAGAATCCACATATCATTAAAATGTTATCCCAAAACAATTAATGTATAAAAAGTTATCTCCCCATTTTAGGATCATTTCTAAAGCTCACAGTTTTTTTCTCTCTTAGGATGCTGAACATCAGTAGACTGCAATTGCATAACCAGGAACAACCTTCAGCGGCTGATGCATAATCAGGACCATCGTCCTGCTGTGCTGCTGATACAGTAGTTAGAGAGGAGCGGGGTGGACAGGGATGACAGCGGCTCACAGGTCAGCAGTTTTAGCATCACACAGCGACATCATTTAAAAAGCACAGCAATTTACAAGTGTACATTTGTGTAATACCTGAAAAACATTGTTCAAGCTGGAACTTCTTAGGAAAGCTATTGACTACTACTAAGTTTACAATAACCTTTAGTGTTGGAAACTAATTTGACTATATTTTTGACATTTTTTCTCACTGTAAAAAGCTACAGGCACAGCAACGTGTGCTTGTCCAGCAAACACTGGTGAAATCCTACCCAGTACTGTTTGTTTTGGGAAGTTTCTGCACAGACAGATTTAAAGCAGGGTTACTTCTCTCCCTCATACAGAGAGAACATGTAAGCTGTGTCCAAATATGGATGAGTTTCTAACGTTGTGTGTATAGCTGCGATCCCAGTTTAGTCACGGACAAAATGAAAATCTGTCAGTCAAGACTATTTTGAATTATCCATAAACATACACACAATTTTCTCAGACCTGTAATGCTGCAATATGTCTTTTTTAATTTTTGATGTTCATAGCCTCCAAGAACTCTAAGAAAGAAAGACTGATATGAAATCAACAACCCTGAAAGTTTGACCTTTTTTGACGCTTGATATTCATTCTGTTCTTTTACTAAAACACCAAACAATAAAATCCAGAATCCATATAAAAGCAAAGCCAATAAACCGATCTGTAATACAGTCCTTAAAAGGGCTTCTGATAGATACTTGTTTTCCATACACCTATAAACCAAACCCAGAACACCACCAAAAAAAAAAAAAGAAATGCAGAGCAAAGTAAACTGGAGGAATAATGTTTGTCTTATCCTTACTTTATATACTCTCTTTGCTGTTCTGAAATGTGATGAATCAAGTCTTTAACTTCAGATCCTAAAGCTGTGTGTTGACCTTATATGGTTATTTGTAGCTTTTTTTTGGGTACAATAAATGGGCTGGTTTGTTTGAAGTAAGTTCCCTGAACTTAACTTTATTATCCAGGCTTCACATTTTTATTGTTAAACAAATTCATGGTGCATAGCTATGTTTTCGGATTGTTTTAATCACTGTGAAGTACACAAAGTGTTCAATATGATCTCATGTGATCAAAAAGGCAAACAAAACAAAAACTAAAGTAATGATCTTTTATTTGTATTTTTTGTATGCTCCTTTTTTATATGAAACCTTAATTTGTTGTTTAAAAAATAATAAAAATCAGCTTCATCAATTGTGAGCAAATCTATAAATGTCTCTAAACTGTTGTTTGTGACTTTGCACACTTTCCGATTTTGCTCTTACTTTGGCACTATCATGTGAACATTTTTCAAGACAACAAATATTTAATCTTTTCTTTTTGTACTAGAATTTTATTAGTCACATTTTCCTTCTTATTTATCTAAAAATAGCTGTTTTCTTAGATCCTGTTTTAAACTACAAAATAAAGTTCTAGAGGATTTTATTTTACCTGAATATATTTAGTCAATACAAAAGAGAAAGAGGTCTGGAGCACGCAAACATGTGCAAACACACTTATCTCCACACAAGCATTTTGATGTTCTGCAGTTAGTCTTACTTCCACTTGAACTTATTCATTTCCATGTAGGTAAACGTTTATGGAACATATCTGTCTGTGTTGAAATAATACTTACTGTTGTTTTCTGCTTCAGTATCTGGCATCGCTGCTACAACATTCTGCACATCTTCAGATGTGCACCAAAGGCTCCTGTTTACAGTTCATTCTTATAGGGGAGCTTTGTTTGAATGCCTTGAATCTATTCCAGATCATGAAGTGTTGATCTTTTCCTCCATCTCTGCAGTGCATGAAGACTGATTTAAACTTCAGCTGCAGTAGAGAGGACAGTGATATCACAGACTCTCTAGTCACTCCACCCTGGTTTCTTCCTATTTTATTTTGAAAAAAAAAGCCTGTAGATCGGTGCACTGATACAAATATCCTAGGCAAACTCGATTTTTTTCTTGCGGTATCCCTAAACTCAATCTTTATATAGCACTAACCTGTTTTGATGGACCTTCTCGCCTCCTTCAACAAGTTACTTTTCCTTAATGCATTTTCAGTTGGATTATTTCAAACAGCCTTTTAATTTGCAATGCAAATGGTTTATTAACCAGATTTTTCACAATCAGCTTCGCTCCAGCTGTCTAGTGACCTTTGTGTGAAAAGAAAATGCATAATGATACCAAAATATCAGTTCTGCAAAGGGTTCCTTATTAAATTAATGTGCAAGCACACCGTGTTATTAGGAGTCCGAGCCTAAAGGCACGAGAGTGCTGCTAAACTGTAAATCACGGCGTCACAAACCTTATATAGATTCTTCAACAGGCTCTGGGTCAGATAGACAAACAAACAAGGCAGTTTGTGTAACATTGCAAAACAGCTAAAAGATTGCAGTAAAATATCAATGGTGGCTTGAATCCTGCATGACTCTGATATTTGCAGATCTTAGCTGTAGAAGATGGATTTTGCTAAATGTTAAAAAGTTTATGTGAGTAACTTTCAGTGCCAGCTTGGAGAAAGGTTAATTGGCTCAATCTCTGACATAATAAAATATTTAGAATAATTTCGTATCCTTATCAGACGCGTTATGCAATGGGTTGTGCAACCATTATGGCACTTCTCAACACAAGGAGTAGTTACAATATGAAAAGGGTAGTTTTTGCTAAACATGATCACATGTTTATGTATAGCAATATTTTCAATATGGTAATTCATAGAAAAGAGGATAACAATAAACCCCAAATTATTCCTACCTCTGACAGACTTAGCTTTTAAAATGATTTTGTTCAAAAATAAAATATTTTTCTGATAGAAAATTAGTTAGGCATCTCACAGGAGAAAAAAAAAACAATACAAACAAAAAAATCTGTAGTATAAGTTGTATCTACAATTTTCACAATAGTCAACAGAACAATAACTTACGTTTACTAGGAACTGCTGACCTTCTTTTTCAGGTTTTAACTATCATTGCATGTCTTTCATACGTACAAATACCTTGGAGATTTACTTGATGACTCTTTTACCTTTAAGCTTCATATTGACAATCTTGTTAAAAAAAAACTCAAACTGGGTTTGTTCTTTCAAAATAAAGCTTGTTTGAGGCAAAAATGCGGCTTGTCAATGTAATTGTTGAATATTAATGCTTCAGCTCAAAGTCAAAATAAGATAAACTTTGTTAATTACACTTCTTTGAGGTTCGTAGCAAACTGTAGAGCCTTGACTTTTTGTGAACTATATTCTAGAGTGCAATGGTCTTCTTTGTCCACCAGGTGTTTGGTACACTGGTACGTTTTTAATGCGTTCACACCGAACGCTGCAGAACATTTTGCTGCGCCTTGAGGCGCCTCAACCATTGACTTTGAATGTAAACTAGCTGCTCCTGCTGCGTTCGGTGTGAACACAGCTTTATAAAGCCATGCTTGGCTTTTTACCCTCGTATATCTGTAATTGGATCACACTGAAAGGCGTTACTTCCTATTCTTTTCCTTCTAAAGATAACTTTTTTCTGTCTGTTCCATTTGCATGGACTGAACTTGGTAAAAGAGCTTTTGTTTACTCTGCTGCTTCAACATGGAACACATTGGAAAACAGGCTGGAAACTGACTGAATTTCTTTTCATTGAGCAACTTTCATTACACTTGAAACAACGTTGTCAAACTGTAGTTGTTTTCCATAACCTACCTCTTTGTTTCTGTTTTTATCTTTGTAGCTTCAGAAAACAGAGGTTTTTAATCTCAATGGGTCTTTCCTGGTTAAATAAATAAAAATAAATAATAGTTTTGATCTTTGGTGATAATCCCCAAACACCCAATGTTGGAATGTTGCCTTCCAATCACCCTAATCTGTAGCTCTTTCCACAGATTCTCTATCAGGTCCAAGAAGGAACAAGAATTAACCACAGTTTTAATGAAGTTGGCTGTCTGCTTTGAACAAATATGATAATTTACATAGTGGATCTTATGGTTTAAAAGCCTAGCTATAATCTCTCTTAAATGTTTGTTATTTGGGTATAAAGGTCTCAAATAAAGTTACAAAACAGAAAAAAAGAGGAACAGAACACAACACTTTAGCTAAGCCCGGTAAGGGCTGACAAGTATACCTACACAGAAATCCTGACCCTACCAAATCTCCGCCATTTCTTTATCTCCATTCCCCTAGAGCTCTTTGACGTATGCACATATGTTCATATAGACAAACCAAATAACCCCACAGATCATACCAGAAAACAAAATTTCACCCCTGTAAAAATATTAAAACATTAAAACTGTCCCTCTTGGTCAATGCTTGAAATCTGTTGTTATCATTTAATAAGAAAATGATAAAAGGACAAAAACAAATATTTTCCATTTACAGTCGGTGCAACATATTGTAAAGGTGGAGCTGAAATAACAATATGAAGGCTTTTGTATGCATAAATTAATTTTTACCCAAGCCAAAGGGCAGATCTAAGGCAGAGAAGTCTTGTAGGTGACATTTGTATAAACCTTTTCCTTCAAAGAAAACAGGTGGATAACAGCTTAAATGTGAATAACCCAACAGTTGCTTTTTAGGCTGCTTAATAGCACAGGAAGCAAGAGTCTCTTAGGATATGTTTGCTTTTTCCACTCTGACCCTAATACATGACATTTCCATGGCTTCAAATCAGACACTGTCTCAGAATCTTACCCTTTTGTAGATCTCACACCACCAAAGGTGGGTTGTCAATCAAACACGTTAAGACTCCTGAACAAAAAAAACCCACAATGCTGCCAGGGAAGCATGGATTTCTTTATGAGAGTTCCAGATCTTGTTATTCCTCAGGGACCGGCAAGTCCAATTTTATTATGGGGCTTAAATTCACAACAAAATCAGAGGAGAAACCTGTAAGAAAGGGAAATAGATCTCAAAGAAAAACTGTTTCCATTCTGCTGCCTGTCTGATCTCAATTTATATAAGACAAAATTTACTAAACATTAGCTGAGGAACCTGAACAACTACCTCATAGATCAGCTATGGGTGTGGAGTGAATCCTCTGAACCATCATAGATGTTTTTAGGAATATATTTAAATGTACAAACCAATTCTAATAATAATACTAGAAAGCAGTTAAATTTCAGTTTAATATTTTACCTTTCTGTTGGGATCTATTTGTTATGCAGTAGATGTAATTTGTTGGGTTCTGCATATGTTAAAGGTATACCTATAAAAATAGAAGTTAAATTAACAATTGAAATGCATCCTTGATAGTAAACCCTTGATATGTGGAGGCAGATTCTTTCTTTAATCAGATATGTCCAATCAAAATCTCAAAATTACATGACAGCTTCAGAAAGGTTTCAAGATGTTTAGTCAATATAGTAGAAAGTAATTAAACACTCTCCAACACAACTGAGGGCAGTTTATTCAGCATTTGTTCCATCATTTTGTCCCTAACCTACCATTATAGAAACATTGCACTATTTTTCTTGGTAGTAATGTATTTCTATACAATAGCAATGATAAATAAGCCCAGAAATCCTCAAATCCCCCTGTATAATGTAATTCAGCTGCGGTTTATTTTTGAGAAAGATTTCATAATGCATCCTGTATTCATTGAGTGTGGTTCCGATGCCCATTTGGCGCAGCAGATAAGCCAGTTATGAAATATGATACATGCAACCTTAGATCAAACCAAAATCACTTCCAGGGACCATCTGCTGAAAGACATTATTTATTTAAGTGAGATAACCACATTACATAAATAGATTATGACCAAAGAAAAGAAATGGTGCTTAATTTTATGACTGTTGCATAGATAGAAAGGTTTTGTCTTGTAAAACTCAGTTATAGCCATGAGAACATCACTTACCAAGTTCTTTTATTGCAATAGACTTTAAAAGAAAAATCTAAAATCTGATGCTGTATGGCCAGTTTCCCCCCTATTACAATTTTGTTTAGCTTCATGTGTGACAACAAATAGGACAAACATTATATTGTTGTTGTATTATGTCATAAAGTTATATTGTTCTTAAGTAATTTTAATTCTTAACCATTGAATTTAGTTTATAATAAAGTAAAACAGAGTAGAGGACGAGAGAGCTCCCCTGGATGTGGGCACATTGAACAAAGGAAGCCCCCCTCTGCTGTGATCATGCCATGCTAAATACAAACCGATGGACCTTGAAAGCCAGTTGAGCAGAGGTACAGGTTGTTGAGTATAGACAAAGCTAACAAGATGGACCGCATGGCAAACCATGCTACAGTGACATGTTTTGAACTGTTATAAAATTAGAACAAACTTTATTCCATTAAGGGTTAAACACTGATATAACATCAACGATTTATGTATTCTGCCATTTGCTCATTACATTTTAATTACCAAATTATGACCAAAAGTCATTTGATGGAATCCTCTTTTCGGCTTACTGCTATCTCATTCAAAGAAGATTAAGAATCAATTAACTAAAGGTTATTGATGTCTGATTAAGCAAATAATTTAATAAAACATTATTCGGCCAAATAATGTTTTATTCACCTCTTGGATTTTTGCATTGTGAATCTTTTTGTTTGTACATAGTAGCTTAGTTTTAGTTGAGTTTTAGTAGTTTGTAGTCAAAGAGCGTTAAACAAAAATATGTTCGACTTGGAGCTTAATTATTTTTTTTAATGAACTCATATGTTGAACGGAAGTTGTGGTGAATTTATTCTATATATGTGAAGAAATATCTGTTTTACTATGATTTGAGCTCGATTCACACTTTCAGTTATTGTTCTAACAAAGAGCCAGCAGGGCGTGTGTTGATGAACAATGTATGACATACCAAGTAATATTAGAGTAAATAACATATTTCCCACCGCTACCGGGATGAATAATAAATATATTACAACAAAGTTCATCTCAAACAATAGACTCTTAAAGGAGTGGGTTCAGCTTTCCTTAGATCAGTGACAAGGTCAACTGAGGTCAACTTTATTTTTAATGTGGCAAAGCGCACAATACAGAGGGCCAGGCGGGGTTTGAACCCCAGACTCCCGGGTGAAAGTCAAGCCATCGACCAGTCAGCCAAAGGGATATCTGTCATGATTCTGTATCAGCCATGCCCTAATCATCTACACCTGCTTAGCTCTCATCTTTCTAATTAGCTCCACCTGCACATCAGCCTATATAACCTCCTTTGGACCTCAGCCTGGTGCCAGATTATTTCAAGCCCTACGGTG
>JAUZNJ010030023.1:0-15035 GCA_034780135.1 Jordanella pulchra
ATAGATAGATAGATAGATAGATAGATAGATAGATAGATAGATAGATAGATAGATAGATAGATAGATAGATAGAAGTGGTCTTGATGGTAAAGATGAAAAACATGCAGCTGTTCGAACAGTTTGTTGAAGGTTAGTTCTTCACAGTAATGAGCCAAGGGAGCTGTATACATCCATATAACACTTTTCTTTTTTGCATTTGCAAACAAAAAGTATAGATATTCAAAACTTTTGCAGGGCACTGAAACTCTTGACAAAAAAAAAGACAAATTTTGGGGAAACTAACCTGTCAGACCCTCCACCAACGACACCAGCACTATAAGTTTCCATAGCAACTCCATTTTAATGGTCTCTGATCAGAACAAGCTGAGATCCGATCACAGGAGCATAGAGTTCTGGCTTTGTCCTTTCCAGTTATGTTCAGTGTTCATCTGTCAGATAGAAAGAAAAAGAGAAGGAACTATTAGTGAGTCACAACAACCAGTCACATCAACAAGGACAGTAGCAAGTTGTGCTTGAAACAGAAAAAATGGAGATCCGGAAAAACTTAGCTCACAGCATTTACAGAGCTATGGATGTGTTATTCAGTACAGCTTGCTGTGAAGTTGTTTTAAAGTAAGCCTGATATTGCAGCACATACAGTGCCTTCGAGAGAAGCACAAAGGAACTGCCTTCTTTTGCTCAACCTGCTGAGACAAACAATAGTTGGCTTGCTTGTCAGACACAACCCTAGCATATAATAATAAAGCATTATGCCAGCTCCTTGAAATCTTCTTAGTAGGATTACATACTTTTGACATAAGGATCTTTCTACATGTAGACCAAAATAATTTCTAGTCTTCCCACAGAGACTTGCAATTTATGTTTCTCTCAAGAACTTTGCTGAAATCTATCTCAGCTATACCTTAAATTAAGCAGACCCCCTTGAAAAGAAATGTTGTGAAGTGATAAAAAGAGTCAGTTCTAACCTGCGAGCTGATAAACAGAGATTTAGCTATTTGTCTAAATACTTCCAATCCCGCCAACATGTTGATAGCCGAGATCCTCTCCCTGGTAACGCACTAGATAAATGTTTGCTTATGAGAGGTAGGTCATAGAAACAGAAAGCTGGATGGGAGGAAATTAGGTATTGGCTTTGTTCAAACTGGCTCTCCTTGGTACATTTACCTGACTGATGGTGCAGCTTGCTCTGACTACACACCATCAGCAGAGTGAAATGAATGCCAGGAAGAAATTATTAGAAACGCAAAATATAGTCTATCAAGAGGCAGAGGTGGGAAAAAAAGAGAGAAACAGGGACAACTGAAAGATTATACCCTTATACTTTCTCAGTTATCTGCAAGCCTCCTATCTTTGGAGCACTGAAAGGCATGACAGAGCATACTGATGCTTAGAGTATATCAACAGCCTTCCCTTGACACATTTGCCCCCACTACTTCTTTTTTCCTGTGTGTAGCATTAAAGGCAGCACTATTTCTGCCTATAAATCTCATTATGGAGATTAGGTTTAGAGTGCCAACTTAGTTCCAACTTATCTTGCAGTTATTAGGATGCAAATGTCATGAGTAACTGTTGGCTTTTAATAATAAAACAGAAAGACTTTAAATCCTCCTTTTCTGCTCCTGGATATTTTTGGAGTTCTCCGCCTTTGAGGGAATCATTGTGAAATGTGCTGAATAAATTACTTTAAAAATGCATTTAAGTAAAAAAAAAATCTAGTAGTGAGGAATTCAGAAAAGCCTTTTTTAACCATCTTTAAACATATGCACTTTTTAATGATGCCTTATATTCATGTGTGCAGTAATTAAGTCAAATTATTTCTTCTGATAATGTAGATGTGTGGGTGTCACGCTGGTTTGAAGATTGAGCTGTCTCTGCAATTTGTTACACGCACATATAAAAAACATCTTCAGAATCTATTAGAGTAATTGTTTTGTCAGCCATGTAAATGTTTTACCGTCTGGTCATCTAATATTAATTTATCTACTCTTGATGAAAATCAAGTGAACTCTCCCAGATTATGTGAACTGGTGTGAAGCTTCATTCATATCTGCTGGCCTCTGACAGCAATCCCTTGATCTCTATTATTCAGCAAGCCCTGAGACAAGACATCAGACTGCAGGGCTGGAGAGGCGGGAGGAGGAAGTAAGAGAAATCCTTTTGATCCAAAGCAGCTCAGCACTAAGATGATGGGGGAGTCTGGGAGTGTCCACATCAGTATTTGACTTCCTATTCAATACAAATTAATTACCCCCGTGGCCTTAAGTGCTTGTGACAAGGCCGATGGCTCACTTTCATCGCGATCAGATTCTCCCATTTGTTTGCTGTATGAGATGAAAGTTAATGATAGGGAAGGCTTTCCAACTTTGCCTTTCATGTTTCAACCTCTTTTATGTCACTGAAATACTCAGAACTGGAGAAATGGAATACATGTCAGACTAAAATGACAGGAAAGGCTCGACCGTTTCCCACAGATTGCACAAACCGCACTGCATTTAAATGTAAGAGCCATCCCCCCACCCACCCGAAAAAAGAAATGTCCCTCATTCAAATGCAGATGGTACACTGATGTTTGAGGTAACTGTGGAAATCCCATATGATGATCTCATGAGGGTTTCATTTACAGTAGAAATTCACCAATCTGATACCTGGATCGGATATCAGTGATTTAATAATCGGAGATCCAGTCCATTCCACTCTCTGAGGGGAGACATCTCGTTCTGTGAACCCCGCTGAGGTGAGTGCATCATTAAGACGCTCTCTTAGAAGCTTAACAAGTGACACAAAAGTTTAAGATTCTACATTATCACCTGTGCTGTACTGGACTAACTCTGAGTTTTCCGAGTGGCCAAGGCAGACATAGGATCCAGAACCGTTGGATCGAAGCAGTCACAGATATCAGTTTTCACAACAGAACCAGACCCTGTATAGTTTAAAAACATAATGATCGTATGGGGATTATTACTTTAAGATGTAATAAAAATACTAATTGTTATAACTGTGGTCATCTGTGATTATTTTACAACAGAGAGAAATTGAATCAAGTTGAATCAACAATAACTTGAATAGAAAGAAGAAACAAATTACCTTGTGCTTATTGATTAATAACTCTGTTTGAATTTTAAACCAGGTTTTTGGCATTTACTGATGGTGATGATAATCTGGATTTTCAAACATCCAGCCAGATAGGTAAACTGTTAATAACAACTGGGAATTTAGCAAATTGTTAGTTCTAATAATTGGATAAATATCTCGGTGACTGTTTACTCTTGAAGAAATAATTAATTAGCTATAAGCTCTGGTTACAGTTATTAATAAATCATAATGAAACTGGTAAAAGGCACAACAGCCTCCTGTTTGTAGATTTGTTATCTTTGTTTAAACAATCTTTATGTCAAGGCTAAAGCCTTCATTCAGATGGCAAGATATGCTGTTCATTCATTCAACAGTTGAATTGGATCAGTATTGGATATCGGTCGATGTGCTCAGTCCAGCTTTGGGCATCGAATAAGATCAGAAAAAAAGGATCAGTGCATCTCTAATTTACAGCTTTAAAAGGTATAAAACAAACTGGAAAAAATCCTTCACCTGGGTCACTGCTTGCCAGTGGGGCTACTGTGGTCTTGAACCTTAACTGGTTGAAAAACAATACCCTGCATGGTTTGTGACAAAGTTTAATATGAATACAATCATTTTACTCACTACATTGAATACAATGTACAATACATTGCTAAACATTAAGAAGATTCAACATTTTTATCACACTAGTGTCTCTTTTTAAATTTTTCAATAAAATGAATGAAGAATCTAATCATTAATTACTAACTAGCTCCCATGGCATTAATTTCACTTATTAATCTTATTAATATGGGTCTTTGAAGCAGCTAAGACAACAAAAATGCTTTACAGACAAACCATTAACAACCATCACAAAAGAGAGAAATATTAAGAACATACAAATAAATAGAAGACATAATGTACAGTAAATACTTTCTTAACTTCTGAGGAAATATAGCCTCTGGGGCAGAAGTTTCGATTCATGGAGACAATAAAATCTTCAAAGCTTCCATGTTGTAGGAGTGATAACCTGCCCTCTGTTCCTCTGACAGCACCAGCTGGATTCGGTAAACCACAGACCGTAATTCAGTCAGACACAGAAGCTGACAGTGTTGTCAGCTGATTTGACCCTGATCTCTATGCCCTATCTTTCAGTTGCCATCAATTTTTCAGTACTCAAAAGCGTATTAACAGGACGCTTCTCCAGGTCCCATTTGCTTGAATAGTCCAGATGAAGACAAACTTCACACTGAGCACAAATGCATGAGCATCCCACTCACAATCACACCCACCCCGCCAGCTTTGAATCATGAATGAGGCCAGACTCCTACACTCTGCAAGAAACGAGACAAGAGACGAAAAAAATAGAACACAATGCTGCATCTTTAATCAGCTGTCCTGTAACTTCGTTCAATTGCAAGCTGGATCATGTTTTCCCACACATTTCTTTCTTCAATGATGCTCTGAGTAGAAAATCTTCCTAATCCTCTAGATTTAATTACTAAAAACATAAAGTCCTAACTGCAGGAATCTTTAAGACGTACATTAAATACAAAGACAGTAACTGCAGCAATTATTCCTCAGATTATATGTGCCTGTTATGGCATTTTTTACAAATGCAATATTATGTAAATTTTGCCTCTAGCTCCAATTCAATTGGAGGTTTTAATGAGTTCTCATTCTTCTCAGATTTTATATATGCATTATACTGCAATTCATAACATGCTTAAGCTCACAGTTTATTTTGTCACTATATCTATTTTCTCACAAATGGAGCACAGGGAGCCGAGGCAGTGCCAATATATTCCTGAGCCAAAAGTCTTGCTCAAGTAGTGGCACGAGACAAAGAGACTAATAGCGTTTTGATCTAAGCACACAAGCCGCAGGCATGACATAACACATGCCAACTTCTCCATTTTTCCATCCCACACCAGGGGCACGCTACCAAAGCGCTCATCTCAATCTCCCCTGTGACAAGAGCAACTGAAATATACTGAGCGGTTCTTCCAGGTCTCCTTAATGCTTAAAGGATATTTCAAAACTCATCCTAAAAGATTCTGACAAATTTCAACCCTGAGGAAGACTCCTTCTTAATATAGAGAAATAAATCAGAAGTTAGCAGGTAAATTGTTGTCTTAAAAATTGTAATCTCAGTATGTTTGACCTAAACAGGGAGAGCAGAGAATAATAACTATGAATTACACCTATGAAGTCTACAACCAACGCTGTGCAAGTTTCTAAATCTGATATTCCCCACAATATCTAATTAATAACGATACCCTATAAATTACACAACGTGTTGTGAATCAGCACTACATAAATATATTGAATTAATCTGAATTAAACCGAAGAATCAACTGTACATAGAAGACTTGCACCGGTCAATTGGCAGTGCTCGGACATCACCCAATTTTCCCGTGATCGGCCACGATCAGTCATTGTGAAGACCACCAATTTAAAGCGCCGCTCATTGTGTTGTTGATGAGTTTTTTCGGGGGCACAAAACATGGCGGAGTCGGGAGACAAGGCGACTGCTGGTCTGTCTATGCTGGAGGTAGGATGATGAAACAGTTCTAGGAATAAATTAAAACAACTTTTTAAAATGTCACCTATAAACCTTTTAAAAGCATTCCTGTGTCATCCTTTGTCAACATTATTTTCTCTATCTTCCATTTGGATTTTAAAAAGCACTGTTTTAGTGTAGCTACCCCCTACACTAAAACAGTGGTCAATTCATGATACTCTCTCATAAAACTTTCACACCTAATAATAAAATGTCAATTTACATGAGAGAGCAGTTGAAGAATTTATGGATTTGATGGTGTGATTGGTGATCAGCAGATACTAATTTTTTGATTGGTGATCGAAGCTCGACTCCCAAAATCCTGACTGGTACATACTATCTAGTACATAAGTACATAAAATAATAGTTAAACTCAATAGCTAACAAAAAGTGACTCCCAAGTAAGCCTGTATGTATAAGAAAAATTATTTGCCTTG
Organism: Jordanella pulchra; assembly: GCA_034780135.1. Lineage (NCBI taxonomy): Eukaryota > Metazoa > Chordata > Actinopteri > Cyprinodontiformes > Cyprinodontidae > Jordanella > Jordanella pulchra. Next base: position 6,055 of record JAUZNJ010030023.1, read on the forward strand.
AGCATTCAAAGAACTATGCAGACATAGCAAATTATGGGATCTTAGACAAAATAAAAAACATTGGTGATAGCAGACTGATCAGAAATTTTACATTGTGGAACCTAAATCATGAATATATACCTCTGTCAACTTGAGTCTATGCCTGATCAGAGAAATTTACTCTATAAAGCAGAATGATGACTGTGGTCAGAGGTCAGGTTAAATGTTCTCAACCAGGGCTTTTTAAGAGTGCAGTAGGGAAGGGGTGTTTAAACTTGCTCATTGCTTACAGGCTGTTAACCTGCCCAACAGTCTTAACAGCACAAAATTCAGGTTTACACAGCAATTCCCTTATGTGTGCAATTAAGGACGTAAATAGGTTCAAAAACACAGTTTCTGTGGCTCGTACGCTCATCAAAAGTTAGTGTATCAGCATAATTCGATTCTAAAACTTTTAGCATAACCAGTGTCAGATGGAGCATTTTTATGTTGTTGTTCAGGCTTGCTCTCTCCTGTCAAGGCTACAGCGTGTTCACTGGCCTTAGTGAGCCGATGACAGTTTTAATCGCACAGGGTTTACGTGTTCACAGCACTTACCTCATGTACATGTGCTAATAAGGAGGCAAATGTGTTTAAAAACACTGTATCATGGGCTCTTATGCTCATCAAAAATCAGGGTAGCAGCATGATTCCATTGTAATTCTACAAGTTTCAGCATAACCAGCATCTGTGGTGAGATGCACTGGGGAGGTTGACCGGATGTAATACAAAGGTCTGTTATGCACATAAAAAAATTAGCCCATCTGCCTAGATTTCAGTGTAACAGCAACTTTGAGCATAACAGGCCAATCTGCTGAAATGCGTTGGCAACAACTTTGAGGTTATTGGTTTTTTTTTTGAAGTTTCATGGCTCATGGACACGTAGTTAAGGGCAAAATCATCCTTGTCCTGGCTGATTTAGGTATAAGGCATTATTTTCATATTTTGTGTGCTTTCCAACAAAAGTTAACATTAACCCTTTGAGAGGCTCAGTTATATTCTTGATCTAAATTTTATGAATTTAAGACAGCTTCAACTTCAGACGTTTTGAGCTCACCAAAGATAGTGCTCTAAATAATAGTGCAAATATTCAAAAAAATTGGTCAGCAATAATAAGTGTTTGAAGCCTATATTACCCAATAGCTATGTCCAGGAGAAAGACAGCGTTAATCACTGAAAGACAGGGAGCGCAAAGTATAATCTATAGAGGAAGAAGATGAAGTCGTTGGCGCAGTAATTCAGCCCATTCCTCCTCCAGGACAGTGTCACAGCTAGATGGAATGCCAGATCAGATTAGACTACTATAAAAAAGTGTAAGAAAAACTTTAGAAGTTAAAATGAAGTAAAATATGGTGAAACTGAAGAGTAATAGGGTACTGCAGGATGATGGAAAGTGGTCATTATATAGACCCAATACAGCCGCCCAAACCTACAGCAGCATAACTATAGAGATAGCTCAACATAATTACAGCAACTCTTAACTTTAAATTTTATGAAGAAGTAAAGTTTAAAGTCTAGCCTTAAAATTAGACAGGGTGTGTGTCACACTGACTGAAGCTGGAAGCTGGTTCCACTGGAAAAGAGGTCTGCTCCCCATTGTATCGCACTTTGGACAGGAGAAGGTACTTCCTGGACAATTTTCCAGTTTATTGCAGGTATTTTTGGAGCTATGTGATACAATCAAATAATATGTGAGACATGAGCTTTTTCTAGTTAATTGATTTTTAGACCCCATTTTTACCTTTTAAAGCTGATTTCAACATTTTACATTTATATAAGGTTTGGAGTATGGTAACTTACCAACCCTCTAAGAGGAGTTAATTTAGTTCCTAGTGGTTAATTAAGGAGCTTACAGGGAGTATACAGATAATATTTCACCTTAATCTTTTTGCATTTTTGGCTTGTGGTAAACCCAAATTAACATCAACTATTGTATTGTATGTTCTTATTTCAATTTTTTAATTACACAATTCTTACAGTTTAAAGTTATTTGAATTAGGATCAAAAGACAGTGCTGGAGTGAACACTGTATTATTGTGTGATTGAAGTCAGTAGTTATGCAGCACTGCCCCTTCCCTAGCTGTCCCTGCAGACTGCTTGACAGCTGGCTAAAAGAAATCTCTCAGTTTTTCTTTGCTCATAATAATATTTTTCTAATAAAAAATAGGATTATACTCTCATAGAACAATGTGTTATGTCATCTTTTCGATAAAAATGATGTATATCCATTGGTATATATTTTGTTTGGTATTTTTTATGTTGGGACAATGTGAAACAGCGATTTCTTTTCACTTTATTTTTATCATGCAATCTTATACTAGCCTACTGCAAAGCAGGGGAATGTCATTTAAAGATTAATAATATCAGTTATTGTTAAATATTGATCATTTATTTAAAAGGAAATTTTTCTCTAGTATGTTTCTGCCAGCATATCTCTTTACTTTGCTCTTCTGTTATTTCCCTGAAGACTACCAAATAGTGCCCATCCCTTCCACAACACAAAGCTGGTTTTCTTTTTGTGGTGGCATTTTTCCCCAAGGCGTGTTTTTACTGCCATTTATCTGTTTGTTTATCTGCCAACAGGATCACACAAGAGAGCTACCCAGCCGAAAGTCATGAAACTCAGCTGAGAGATAATCATACACTCTCATTCAGCAGGCACTCTAATTGTTTTCAATTGGTATTGCTTTTCTTATTGACCCAGCGCTCACAAACTAATGAGTTTAGAATATGCAATTTAAATACAAGTGCAAATGGAGGCATACGTTAGCATTACTGTATTTCAAAAGGATGCACACTAGGAACTCTTCAACAAATGGATCAGAAACTGCCAAAGCTTTCTGATAAATAAACTGTATAGGAAGACAAAACATTTTTTTCAACATGAAATTAAATAAAACTGAACCTTTTTTGTGGCGTATCACATGAGTCAGAGGAATAGCAGGCATATTATACACACAGGCTATAATCCTTCATGCAGCTGTCTAGGGTTCCATTCCTGACTAAGACCATTTACTTTAGCCCTTTCCCCCACCTCTACATTTTCTCTGTCCTACTTCCTGTTAAGCTACTAATGAATTGTCCACTAATGCCACAAACTCTGGAGAGAATAAATAGAAATCAATTTAGGGGTGATTAGGATTACAAACATCACTTAATATTGTATCTGACAGTATAATAAGAGAGGATTTTTAACACTATGTTTAGTTTTCTATTTTCTTCAAATATTAATTTAAATGTATTTCCTTAGAATATGAGAGACTTGACTTTTCTAAAGATGTTCTTGGTTACCTTCTACAAGCTTCTCACAACAGAGATTTTGACCCATTCCTCTTGTAAGAACTGGTATGAATCTGATTTATAAGTGGACTTGATTTGTAACTTTCCTCGTTAAATATTATCAGATTTCTTGGTTAATCTTGTTTTGTCTTTATCATGGATTACAGGGAGGCAACGTGTTTAAAGGGTTGCTTTAAACCCTAATTTACAAAGCCATTAAAGCATAATCTCTCATAAATGCATACAACCTTATTCTATTCAAACTTTTTAATTTCATAGGGTTGAAAAATATTCTCAAAAAAGATAATACTCTTCGTATTTTGGAATTTAGATAACTGAAATGTGAGTTATTCCTTTTAGCTTCTCCCAAATTCAGTAGCAGTTCTAGACCATATTTAGAGGGGGGTAAGGGTGGGACCAGAAGGTTTCACTGGGTCACAGAAAACCATAAAACATAAACAGTTATAATTTATAATTAAAACATGTTAAGAGAGCCGCAGAACCATAGAGCTACTTGTGGCTCTGCACTGAATGAAGTTATATTTCCATGCTATTTAGTTTAATTAAGATTATTGTTCCAGTTGGAAATTATATTAATTGTAGTTTTCCTAAAATGGAAAATCCCTTACAATCAGACAAAAGTAACTGAAATGATCAGTTGCTGAATAAAAATCTAAAAAAAGATCAAATAAGGCTAATCTTTGAAGTATGAGGACAAATAATTAAGGAATCTTATACATTTTTGTCTTTAAATAAAACTGATATATTCCGTTGTTACAAATTATTTTTTTTTTAAATTGGTTCAAATTGGCCTTTAGTTGATGTAAATTGTGATCATATTCAATACGACTGACGCTATCACCAATAATTTAAAGTCATAAATAAAACAGAATTGTAAAGAAAAAAAATGATATGGGTCCAAGTGACCTATTGATCACTATGTCTTTTCATATCATTGTTAGTGTTTTTTTGGGGGGGGGGTTTGGTATCATGCCTTCAATACAGGAGGGGCCATTGTGGACAGGACCAGGTCTACAGAGGCAAAGGTTCCTGTTGGCCTCTCTCTATAACCAACCATGCCCAAATTCCAGGGTTAATGCAGCCTGTCAGTGCAATGTACATGTGGAAAAGTTTTCACACAGTGTGGTTTTCCTGGTGCAACCGGGCAAACCCAGGTCCCTAGACGCAGAATTACCCAGTTATACCACAAAAGGGCTATTAAGCTAACTGAAATAATAGACATGATTTAGATTTAAGTTTTGTCTTATTTAATATGATAGCGAAAAAAATAAAAAAATACATTGTTTGTCTTTATATAGTAAATGTAAATGTATGGTCTCATGTATTTGTCAGAATGCTTTTCAATTGTTCTGCATCAACCGCTCCTCATTAAATGCACAGATTTTCTATCAGGCTGAACTCAGTGGGGTACCATGAACTCCAAGTTCATCTTTTGCCTGTCTATGAGTGAGTGACATAATCAGAAACGTGCCCATCCATAATGAGACTTCCCCAAAGAGATGTGTTGTAGCTCTGCTATTCCAACCACTTTAGGAAAAGGAAGCTGCACTGCAGTTTAGCTTACAACAGCTTGTACCAGGAGCATGCAGATGTCTCTTTACCAGAGTTAAATAAAATCCATGTTTACAGATTCCTCTACAGTCAGATATATTATGTCACAGAAATCCACAAATCCACTTTGTTTTTAATTTAATTAATAGTGGAGTTTAAGCTCTCTGTCAGACATCCATCTTAGACATATGGACATTTGGTGTTCAGAGGCAAAGTTCTTCCAGCAGAGTCAAAAGTATTTCGGACAGCCTGAAGCAATCAAGCTGGCTGCAATAAAAGAAAAGGAAGAGATGATGAGACTGGAGTGAATCCAATTCCCCGTGGATTACAAGCGACAATGAGTTTTGCCAGGAGGGTTTTAAATGAGAAATACTTGGTAGGTGAATCTTAGCCCTCTTAAAGAGAAAAAAGGTCCCATACTCTGAAAGTCGGGAACAACAATTAAAGGAGGGAAGTAATTGTTGTTATTCTAATTACTAATCAAACACTGAGACAAAACTCAGCTGGGATGTGAAAAATAAAGGTGTTTGTAACCTATTAGCATGACCATAAGGACAATGTACCCAGACATGTACAAAATTATTCATTGTGGATAATGCTTCGCAGAATTATATATTACTTTGAAAAAGCACCATATAAAACAATACAAAGTTTTATTCTTCAGATGATCCAAATAAGCTTTAGTCAGCAGAGGAAGTTTTATTGTAAATAAATGCACACACGACAAAACTGGTAACATTTTAGAAGTAATGTTGGATTGAAACATTAGATGTGTACCTGAATTAATCTCCAACGGTGCTTGCTGATGGTTAGCCCCCTCAGTAAATCCATGATACGGAGAGTCTTTCATCCTCTGACAGCTCCAGCCCGCAGCACTCATCTACATCTGAGTCCAAAGCGATAGTTTTGAGTTCTTCGCTTTCTAAAGCGCTCCTCTCAATTCGTTTCTTCTTTCAACCAGAAATATTGGCGTGAATTATTTCCATCTTCCACAGAATGTACCCTTAAAGTTGATACACTCGCTTTCCACGCGCTTACAATGCACTCCTCTTGTCTCCTGCTATATGTTCTTATGTATCCCTTTAGTCCAGCTCTCATCGCCCGGAGGAAGGCGGGTACCCCCCCCAAAAAAACCAAACAAACCCGCTGTTATACCTGCGGTGGCTTTAGATGAAGTCCTCTCGGCTTGTTTCTTTTTTTACATTTTAACGTAAGATGATTTTTATTTGATGTTAGAACATGGCTTCGCAGTCTGACTTGCATCGCTTTCCGATCCGAGAGTGCCGCTCTAGCAGCAGGACGCAGCCGAACTGCGTGCGTGTGCGGCAGCAGGCGGCGCAGCTCACGGGACAACAGTGGATCACCGGGAGGGATCATACCACTTTTTTAAGGCTACACCCAGAACCGTTTTTCTTAACGGGAATACCCTTTCGGAAAGTAATGGATTACATTTTGGCTACGCAAAGATGATTTCTTCTTGTTGTTTTTTTCTTGAACCTAATCGAGACATTGGAAAACATGTTAGATAACCAATGACTTAACTTTAATATTTTTTCAAGAAAAAGAAAAACAATTAGAAAAAGAGTATTTGATTTATTATGTTGATTTTTAACTAGTAGGCCTAAACATGGTTATGGTAATGTCATCCTGTATCAGAGCAGCTCAGAATTGAAAGCGAATGGCTTATTAATAATTTCTACTTTAGTAACACGTTACCTGCCACTAAATTACTTAAAGTAATGTGCCCTGCTAAGGGCTTGTGAATGCTCTCACGTACTCAATTACTTTGCTTATGATTATATAGTGGTGAATATAATTTTAAAATCCCCAAACTACATTTACCCTAAGAGGTATTGATTACAAGCCAATTAACCCTTTTTATATTTATCAATATTCGAGAAGAGAATTTCTCCTGAAAATAATTATCTTTTTCTGAAAGCTATCTTGTCTTTGAGACAAACATTTTTAACAACTACCGTCTGAAGCTAAAGTAACAGAAATGCTACTTTAACTGAATTAATTTAGGAATTTATAAGCTGAAGTATCCGGTGTTGCAAAACCAAATTTAAGCATTTTCAGATAAATTTAAAAAATCATAACCAGTGTTAATTATGATGGATGACTTGATGCTTCAGGCTCACTCTTGGGTCCATTGAATATATATTATAGAGAGAAAGATAGAGAGACTGACTGAATGCAGGAAAAGTCTACATGTTCATTTTAAACATAATGCCAAAACTCAGGTGTAGACATTTTATAACACTCAGAATGTAAGCACAGTTTCGACAGATTCTAAATATGACCATAAGTATTTCAAGGTAGATTAAATCTTTGAAAATGTAATAGGACGCCTTGGGTGTTGTTTTGCTAGGTGAATGAGGAAAGAATTAGCCTACTACATGCATAGTTACTACTTTTTCTTTTTTAAGACTATCAGAATTGTTAGTACATCTGCTATATTAAATTATTAAATGCGTCACTTAGGAAATAGGCTATTCTTTGTGGTGTTAGAAATAGCATTGATAGCTTTGTCAGCATTTTACACTGAATACATACCAGGGATTCATTACAAAAAACTAAGTTTTCTTGGATAACGTCTTTGTCAGTTGATCATGCAAATATTTCTCATCATCACTAGCTGTAAAACAACCCCAGACAGACTGCAAGCTCATTAAATTTAAACAGTCAGAACTTCTTATATGCCTCTGGCTCATAATCCACTCGTAATGTGAAGTAGGATTCAAGGGAATCTGTTTGTGTTTGAGCCAATGGTAGAGGGATAATTACAGAAGGAATTAATGAACGCCCTGCTAAGCTTTGGAAAATTTGAAAAGGAAAAAATAATATTTGGATTAACTCACTGAATGAACATTTAGTACTTCTAAATCTTCTCACGCAGACCCAGCTAATAATGGCACATCAAAGATCTGCTGAACATTTAAGAGTGTGTAGTCACCTTAAACATTAATATCTAGCCTAAATATTTTATTAATTCATTAATGTTTTAGTTAGCTTATGAGTTCTTTACAAGGTTTTTCTGTAAATATTTTCATACTAAAAGTTACCCCCTTATCTTGACTTTTTTCTCCTTTCCACAGGGAGAAAAGAGACAAACTGTACCCAGCAAGTTCTGTGTTATCTATCATTTGCAGTGTTTATGTTTTATATGTTTTACTAAAGTTATTTTAGATGCAATACTATCCCCTATAAGATAAAATAGAAAGGCCAGTTCAAAGCAACACATTGCCATATGTTGTCTTTTTTTAATTGTTCTGCATTTCTTTAAATGTTCTGCATTAATCAACACTAAACCGACCAACAAATAGAGAAAGATTTATTTGATTTTAACAGTCCAAAAGTATCAAAATCGTTTTTTAAATTTTACGTCTATAATGATTTTATAATGAAATACTTTCAACCCACGCTTCTTATACAATAGCACTGCATTGAGGGTTGGCAAATCTGATATGTGCACACTTAGGCCTAATAAAAAGAAATGTACATTTATCAATTTTATCAAAATCTCACGTCTTTCAGCATCTATCAACAGTTTAACAGAAACAGTTAAGAGGTGCTTCATTTTATTAATCATTTAAAAACTTTATCATGTTTATCATGTATATTTTCCATTTGACATATGAATGATAAAAAGATATGTGTGTTTCTTTAATACTATCTTAGTAATGATGTAAATAACACGTGTTTATGTGTTTTTACCACAACATCATGACTGATGCAGCTGCTTTAAGAGCAAGACCAAAGTATGTCAATTATTAGTTAATTATCCTGAAGTCATTTATTAAAGTGTAGCCAAATCATGAAAGAAAACAAAAATAATAATAAAAAAAAACATCTGAGTGGTTATTCTAGAAAAACTCACTTTAAAAAGAAAATGCTGCTCCAGCTTAAATGAATTGCTTCAGTCGGTAACCAGAAATTGAATCAAATTGATCTAACTTAATTTTTAACTTATTTAAGTTCAGAACTTCAATAAACTAAGCTGGACAAACTTATTTCAATTACTTATTACCAAATGAATCAATTCATTTAAGTTTGAGCTGGATTTTGTTATAAATCATCCCTGGTTCAAGAGCATTCAAGGTTTTTTGTAT
>JAUZNJ010030024.1:0-15034 GCA_034780135.1 Jordanella pulchra
CGTGTCCTTATTTCTGGGTCAGACATACTCAGTTTCACTATCTGGACCAGGGGATGTTACAGTTAGCTTTACGAACCCGAAGCGCTAAATCTAGCATAGATGACAGAAAGCGCTGCAGTTGGGACATATACTTTGATGCATGCATTGGAATAATTCTGATAAACAGCATAAACTTTACAGCATAATTTCCTTTCAGCAAAATTTTAACAAATAAGGTTGTGTATATCATTGCTTTTTAAAAGGAAAATTAAGAAGACACATTAAAAGCTATTGAGTCGACTTTAGAGGAACCTGGCATGAATAAATCCTGTTGGCAGCGTCTAACATTTACCAAACAAACCTCCAGCATCTTTTTACATTTTTTTGAAAAATACTTCTTAATCTTCTTACAGAGCTTTTATAAAATACACATTTCCAGCCTTTTACCTGAATAAACCAAAAGGATGGGGACTAATGAACTTTTAGGACTAGTGTTCCACTGAGCCTTCAATGGTAGTCACAGCCTCTTATCGACCCTCTTATGTAGAGGTAAGCCAGCTTTTATTTCTGCAGTGCTATATATATTGATTGCATGGTCTGTGAAATCACCTCACACAGAGATTTAAGGCAAAAATGCTCCTGGAAAGCTGTGGTGCATCATGTAATTAATGTTTTGCTGTTACTGAATGGCTCAAGTGGAACTTTGTCAAGAGAGACGGGATCATTGGGCATCAGTCAAGGGATGTTTCTTCAGCAGTGGTGACCTTAAATGAAGAAATAAAACTACTTAGCCTGTGTTAATATGGTTATATTACTACAGAACAAATTTAATAACACTTTATATACATTTATATGCAAGACTGTAACAATCTGCTGAGATCCACTCTGATCCCCATTTGTTTCTGAGGTTGCAACACAACTTTTGAATACTTGCGTGTGTGCAGGACAAGGCCAACTTCATCAGTTATTTATGAACAGCCAGAGGCAGCTTAGAAAAGGGCTTGTTTTTCTGACTTTGATAGAATTGTTTTGAGAAAGAGTGAGATGAAAAAGTGCCCAAAGATTAGTTACAGTTACTGCAAAAATAATCCCCAAATCTCCCCTTTTATCCATTGGACTAGTTGAATTAAATTACCTACTGAGGGCATCACTTGTAAGCCTATGTACTTGGACTTGGCAATTAATTGCATTTGCAATAGTATTGCAATTTAACAAAACTCAATTTTCACATCAATGATGTTTAATCACACTATATTTAACAAGAGTAAGACACTAAATTTCTCTATCCAGCCTTTTAGGTGGTGATTAAATACTTTGAAGTGGGTTTTGTCACCATACAGCAAGGTAGCAGGAGTTGTTGCTAGCACGCAGATCCATGTGTGCAAGTAGAAGTAAACACTATTTCAAAAAAGTCCTGTAGCAATGGACTCTGGTCAAGCAAGCTTTCAAAAACTGAAAGCCTAGGCTGAAACATCTACAAGCTTGGGCTTAGTGCAAAGGAAAATCAAAATAAAATTGCAATTGCAATTTTGGTTAAAAATAACTTTGCAGATATGATACTGTCAGATAGGATAGGAAAACCAGTCGATTGCATCCATTCATCCAGTCATTGACTGGCAAGACATGCTCCTCCTGGATGAGCTTGCATTATGTTTTTGACTCTAGCATCCCCTCACACTGACCATGCATATAGCAACATTGGAGAGGAAAAACTCCTCCTCATATATATATATATATATATATATATAAGTGTGTTTATATGTTTCTGACTTGTTGTTGATCTTGTATGTCTTCTTTAAGCTGCTAGATTAAGATGTGCAAGAATTTTAAATAAGCCCTGTCCGTCAAGTTTGGGTAATATTAGCTAAAAATAAAACCAGTCTCTTGTTTTATAAACAAATCAGTCCTTGACTGTCAATTTCTTGGAGTATCAGATACTGTTGCTACTTCCACATCAGTTTGTGCTTGCAGACCACATATCCGTCAAACTGATAGGAAATGGAAATATTCAGCTCCTTGAAGTTCTGGGGCATTGCAGATAGAGATAAACAAATATGGTGTATTTTATTTTTTCCAAGACACTGACAGGATATGTTCTTGCAAAGCAAAGTAATGCTGAAATATCATGCAGTGTTAAGCTCAAGCACAATTGCATTTGCACAGATTGATTTTGGTTAAGTTGGTGCCTTAATGCCTAAAAACACATCAAAGTGAAAGCTTTATCAGAGGTAGAATTACATCCGCATAATGTGCTCATTAGCAGAAGCAGGAGCAGATCTGGATATGCTGAAAGGCTTAGGCTGACCAGTGAATTATAAATACACCAAGGTGGCAGGAAGGTAATGATGAGATGACAGACACACCACTGGTCCCTCTGTCAGGCCTATAGTGGACCTTATACAGAGCAAAATCCACATCCATATCTGATTTTGTTTTGTTTTATTTTCTACTATCCATCCACCTTTCTCTGACTTAATTTGCTTTGAATGCATGTTTTCTGTTCATAAAGATAAAAATTGGCAGATCTGAGATAGAATTAATTATGCTGCTAAATTGTGGCTCGGAGGTGTGCTGTACTCACTCGTAGCTTTTATGTAACAATGCCATTTTAGCCCTTTTTCTTCTGCAGGAAGCCTGAGGCAAGCTGTTTCATTGCAACCTGCAGTAAAATCACAGAACCTTGTTTTATATATAGAGGTAGTGATGGGTGGGGGTTGGGGGTGTGATGGGGTGAGGGGGGGGCATGCATTTTTAATACTTTAATCAAATCTCATAATGTGAGGCTTCTGCAAAAAAGTTAACATATAGAATGACTTTGTAATTTTTTTTGACTTGATAAATAAGAAAATTATCTAAGGAGAAACTGGAAATAATTCAGTTTGAAGGTTGACATAAAATTCTAATATTATTTTATTGGCAAATGTATCTGTATTAGGAGATCATCTTGCAATGGTAGTCTATTCTTTTTTTTTTCTTTGATGTCTGCACATCCTTATAATTTAAAAAGGCTGCAGCTACATCATACTTCTAGAGTAAACTACTGAACTACTATGTATAACCTGCTAAAATTTACATTATTATTCATGGGAAGGGGGTTTGTTAAATGTCAAGGAGCTTTTTTATATTGTATGACAGAGATTTATTAAACTTATTTCTGGCTTGGGTTTCACATATGAACGCTGATGTGTATGGAAACTTTCCATTTTTACAGATATACTGCTACACTCGTCTTCAGTGCTATCAGATTTCATGTTTTGATTAAAACCTGCTGTAAAGATGTGGCATTAATTATTAAAAAAACACTTAAGTGTAGAAACACTGCTGTGTCTTGCTTTGTAACTTACCCTATTCTGCCTTCCACTGACTGTGTATCTTTGGAAATATGCTGAAGGCCTTTGTTTGCTAAGAATGAACAAATACAAAGCCCATGGATTATGTTCATTTTAACAGGGTCATCCATCTCTGATTTTTCTTTATTTTTTCATTAGCTATTAGATAACACTTTCTATACCAATGCCAATTATTTGTATTCTACTTTTTGTATTAAACAAAATGGTTGAATCACATTCACAGTGACAGATGATTGTGATCAGCCATTCCTCTTATGATGTACATTAATTTCTGTCACTTTTTACCAGCAGCCAAATTTGTACTTTTATTTAAACCATAATATGGTAAATTACAGTGTGCACATGTGTCATACGCTTAGAATTACAAAAACATTCAGCTTCCTCTTTGATGTGACTCCATTAATAGATGGGTTGAACTTCTTTTAAATTTAGGTTTGCACATAGTATGTAAAATACTATAAGAAAAAGACATACAGTAGCTGTCAAGTCTCCCGTATTGTAATATAAAATTCTTGGGTGGGGGGTAGTAAAGCGATGAGTGAAAAGAGTGAACTACCTCGAGTGCACACGACTGTTTGAGGAGAAGCGAGTATTTACATGGATAGAGGGGCTAAAGATGGACTTACACATAAGTTCTAAGGATCTCAAAACAAGAAACCAAAGACACAGAAGGAGAGACATGTTTCCATAATGAAATGCAACTTTGAAGGGATGACACTGCATTTCATAATGTATGCTTAAATCTCCGTAGGCTGTTTGATGTCATCATCCTGAAACTGACCAGAATGTGTTAAGACTACTGTATTTAATAAAGTTCATGTTGTTTAGGTGCAAGTATGGAGGAGAGAATAAACAGGAAAAAGGCAGTAGACCAAGGGATGCCTTATTAAGGGTTTTTTCAGTATTTGTTATATTGAAAACATTAACAAGATGTGTAATTTATTCAAACCTATCAAATAATTGCTTATCTAACACTATCACTTAGTGGTGAAAAATGTATACATAAAAACCCATTGATCTGCCTTTTCTCATGGAATTGCATTGCAAATAAAAATCTGATCACTTCAGTGTAGTTAGCAACAGACAACTATAGGGTTACACAAGTTGTGGAAGTCCCTCGGAGCCATTTCTAACCATCTTCCAATTTTAAGATGCCCAGTTCAAACTTTGCTGGATGTTTCCACCATTAACTGGAAGAAATGCCCAAACCATGACCATCAGATTAATGGAAATCAGCAAAAAAACCATTCTGAAGTAATCCATAATATGCCAGCCTTCAAGATGACATTTATGGGAAAATACTGGAGCATTGGTCAAACTGAGCACAATAAAATACATTTTACATCACGGTCTGGAAGCATGCCAAAAAAACTAAGAAGCTCTTACTCCAAAATAGAGACATTAGACCTCAGCTGAAATTCCCCCATTCCTTGTGGAAAAGCTTTAAAGGAGAGGTTTTTAAAGGGCGGTTGTAGCACTGGATAATTAAATGCATTCATAATCTTATCATATTTTCTTTACGTTATTTAAGGCTTTTTCGAAATTGCAAAGGAATTTAACTAAAACGCCTTCCTCACTTCATCCTTTAGGTAGATGTAAAATGCTTAAAGCAGGTTTGCTGCCACAGATATGATAACAGTTATAGCTAAAACACAGATCTGTGGATGTTAGTAACAGCAGTAAAGCCCTTCAAAAATGAAATCTAAGACAAGTGACCATTTAAGGCTAAAAAAATATTAAACAATGGAGCCAAAAATACTAATGCTTTCAGAGGAAATATTTTATAAAACTGCAATTTCAGTCAAAACAAAATGTTACTTTTAAATTTGAGAAAGACTGCAAAGCCCTGTTCAGTTTAAAGAAGCTCCTTGGTCATAAGGTCTTACTAGAAATATGCTTGGAGGACAGGAAATTAAGCTTTCACTTAAACTGGCCAGCATGCAGGTGGTAGCCTCATCCTGTGGTTGATCTTTGACTTTCAGTAGTTGGTTCACAAAATGGATGAAATAACAAAAGACAGCCTCTGAATTATGAAGTCCACCTGTAAGTCAGGATTTGTTTAATGATGGATATTCAGAGACAAATGGGTTTTACCACTGAAACATGTTCCTTTGCACACTTTAAAAATGTTTTAGAATAAGTAAAGCAATCCAACATAAAGCTTTAGGTATTACTTTAAGGTTTGAAAACAACCCTTAAAAGCTGGGCTTTAAATTAACCTTGTCATGATTACTAAAAATATATCTGCTAGAGGAGAAACTGAAGCTTAATGATGGCTGTTAAACTCAAGATGTAAGTGCAGTGTTTCCAAAAACCAATGGGGAAGTGTGTCTAATGCCTTTTTGCAGAGTTTGTTGCATATTTATTAAGCCTACAAAATGATGGTTCAATTAAATAAATACGAACCCTCTGAGGGCTTTTAAAGCCAAGTAAATTTGTGTCAGAAAACCACTACTTTTTCATTGTGGTTAAGTATTGGCCACAAATGGACTCTGTCCTTGAGGCACATTTCCAAAAAACTTATTTGGAAAGATGACATGAATTAGAGAAGGAGAAAAGCAATGTTAATCCAGGATGTTTACTCTAATATGGATAAGGCACTGCAACTCTGCACAGGTAAAATGGGAATTATGACTTTTTTGGAGGAACTACAAAAAGGAAAATGTGGCCTGCGGGTTATGTGACATCAATGAAAGCAATAACATGAACTTTGAAAGCTTCCACCTTTGTGACTAAACTACAAACAAAAACAAACTTCAAACTCAAACAAGGATACATAGAAAGAAACAGCTGCACTTCTGGTGCCAGTTGCAGAAAATAACTCATCTTGAATTAGAGGCTGAGGGAACCAATTCTGGCCCAGTTTCCAGGCAGCCGTGAGTTATTTGAAACAACAGATCAAAATTTAAAGCCAGTAACCACTAGATACCTGAATCGAGAACGCATAGAGACCGCAGGTAATACCTCACCGCCAGATGAAGAACTGCTTAAGGCTACAAGCTGTCAAGTGGTAGGAAGTGATTACAGTAAACAGACATAAGTATCGGCTAGTATTAGAGACACAGTTGCTTGCTACTCAGACAAATTTATCAATGCTCATTCTGACAGATGATGTTCAGACATGTCCATTACAGGCTGCTGGACTCATAACGCTGTAGTGACCCCTTCTTTTTCATAAAGTAAATAATTTAACTGGACATTGAATAAATGGGGAATACTCTCTGTGTTTGGGCTTCAACAAAACAAAGCCGGTTTGGGGTTTAACAAACAAAATTTTTGGATAGGGTAGCCTGTCCAGAAGAGCAGCTTGTGAAAACATTTGAAACCTGCTTACCAGGTCTGTAATGTCTGAAGCTGCCCCTCATTAAGTCTGGATACCCCATTAGGTTACTGAGATGTTGGAGAACCCTCAAACTAAATAAAGCAGTAGAGACTTTCTGTAATGACCTGTTAGACTGGGGATTTTGTTTTTTTCCACTTTGGCTCTTTCTTTTAAGCTGATGCTCACGCTTACTGACTCTACGATATGAAGATGAAAGCTACATTTTTATTTTTAAAATCTTAAATGCTAGGGGTCATGTTTGATGGCAAAAGAGCCTCGGAATCATTTTTTTCCCTTGTATTCGCTGCTGTTGCGCAATTTGTGCTTTCGTTCATATCGTCTGTATATGTGTGTTTGATGATCCGTGCATTGTGCCTCTTTGTGTGCGTCTGTGCTGTAAGAAGCAGGCGTGCTGATGTCTGATCCAATCACACTCAGCTCTGGTGGGCTAAAGGCCTGAACTGTGCACAGAAAACCATGTGAAATATAAAGGAAAGGAACGTGTGTGTGGGCTGTGCAACTGTGGTGATGTGCTGTTGTTTTTCATTAATATGTGCAGGACCGGTGCATTAACAAAGAAATATATGGCAGCTAAATGAAAACGGATTATTTCAATGAAATTACAGATCTGAACGACTATGAAACAGGCTACAGGATTTTTTACCCCCCTACAATATAATTTATTCCTGCTTCAGATGACTGTGATCAAACCTGTAATGAAATTATATTTGACCCATTACTGACCTTTAACTTACCGCCTGCTGAAGAGATGAACCCTGTAGAATTTAGAGATAATTCTATTATTTTGTGAAATTCATCTTAATGACAAAAGTGACAAAAGTACTTTTTATTATTTTTCACAGAGCCTCAAAAAACTGAATGCTGCTTTTAAAACAATGTTTTTATTGTCTAATAGGCTTCTTGTCTTTAACCGGTACATTCAGTAATGCAATTTTGCTGCTAAACAGAACAAAATAATTGCATTTAGTCATATTTTTAAACATACAGTCCTTTTTTTCCTCTCACGAAACCAGCAGTGGTAAAATTAATTGAAAAGCAAAGGTAATGTACTGGCAATACTTGAAGTTTGTAGACAGCATCATTTGTTTCTTGTCCTTGTGACATTTGCCCATCTCTCCCTCCACCATATACTGTAGCAGTTGCGAAATATTGTTTGACTCCTCATCTGTAAAATTTGATTTGCGATTGAAAGAATGGTTGACAGTCATTTTAACATAAATATCAGTTATATGATAAAGATACACCTATTAGAATTTTGTCGCCAATTTTAGAACAACAGATCAATGGTAGTGGTTAAATTTTGACCTGCTAATGACAATTTTCCAGATTTGATTTCTCTTAAATAATTGTAATGCAATAAGATACAACAGAAAAACTCACAATGCTTTTTCTAGTCCGCAGCCATGAGCAGTTATTGATTCATTTTAGGTGCCAATTTATTATCTAAGAAGAGATGCTGTAGAGCTGAATTTTACTATTTTAATGCACGGAAGGAATTATTGGAACTGACTTTTCTTTTTTACTAGACTGAGCATAATAGTTTAGTGAACAGCACAGTCAGCAATACTAAAACAGCAGTCTGTGTGGAGGGTCCATATGGCCATATTTCCAAATCTAGCATATTCTAACAAAAGGTAAGGCTTCGTCATCTTTGCTTTAATCTTTGATCTCTCATGCCATTTGCAGCATTAGCAGATGTTTATTTCTTGGCAGGAATGCAGGATATAAAGAAGTTTTTTCCAATGGTCTTTACATAGCATATAACCCGATTTTAGTTTTAAATGTCTCACTGATGCTGAAAGGAAGCAAAACTGAGGTTTCTATTGTCAGATATTTTAAAGGCAGGCAGAAAAGTATATTTAGATGATTTTGCTTTTGCTGATATTGGACCTATTTTCAATATCAATATTGGATTGGGAGGTCCCTTTGCAAAATACTCGAGTGCAGATTGTTTCAATAGCTTAATCTTAACTATTTTTGCAGGTTTGCTCTATAGGTTTGATCTCTAAATCACTATACATAGTTTCTCTCCCCCCACCCAAAAAAAAATGCATATTTTTTTTCTCGCTTACATTTTGAGTTTCTAGGATTACTGACCTGAATGTCAAACTTTGTTTCCACAAACAATGAGTCTGAGCAGCTGTGTTAATAATTTTTCTTTCACATTTAACCTGTCTTTTTGGTGAAACCCAATAATCCCTGCCTGACATGTTGTACCTAAATTGAGTCAGAATCAGGCGTCCAAGAAATACCCCTCATGTTTTCCATATATATCTTTACGAAACAGGTTTTCTCTACTCAAGGGAGACAAGAGATTACTCTGACAGTTTTGTTTAAACACTGCCGTTCATATTTGATTATGCAACATAACATTCGCAGCCTTATCTCAGGTGTCCAAGGTTTTAAAGACTTAAAAGAGACTGGATTGTTGTTAAGGTCCCTCATGTTTTTCTATTTTTCTAGATGGCTCTGTAACTTGGTTGACTGGCAAGAGTGATGGTAGATTTAGATGTATATCTCTGTAAATTAGGACATATTTTCTAAGTAAATTTATTTTAGTGAGAAACATCAAAGAGGGAAACCCCTTCATAATGAAATTACACACCATTGTTTTTGTTTGCTTCAATGTTTTTTTTTTCTTTTTTTTAGAAATTATACTCATAGGAATATTATGCTTTTTAAGATATAGCCTATCTACAGATGACACAGAATATAACTGTGATCGTGGATAAATAAAGGAAAACTTTTCTAAAAAGAAAGCACTTAAGATAAAGAGAAACCTTTGTGAAAACCAAAATAACACCCCCCCTTTCTCTAAGTGTTTCAGTGTTACAGATGGTAATGTGTGGTTTCTGTTTCCAGCCTCTTATCATTCAGAGTGTCCTTGGGTTAAACACAGAAACTCAACTTGGTCAAAAAGACAAGTGTCTTGCTTGAAGCTTCATTGCCACTGGTATATAAAACACATTTCAAAGTGATATCAGAGCAAGGTGAAGGTTCTTATCTCAGCTTCAAAGACACAAATGCAGAACTTTTACATCAATTCCCTGCAAACCTAAAATACAAATTCCCTATTTCCCCAAAAGCCTTGAAAATTAACTTTTTTGTGTGTGTTTGTGGATAAAAGAAATCTGGAAGCTCCTTTAGTTGTTTACAAGATGTTGAAGCCATGGGGGGGTTTTCATTAAATGATATTAATTATTAGTATGTTAATACTGTTGGTTTTAATTCAGGGATGTTTTTTTCCCCTTTTTTTGTTTACTACCATCTACAATTGCAGATGTACTGACAGCATTAAAAACAAAAATACAACGTGACCCTTTTTAGGTAGACATCTGCTCTTAACCAGTATTGTTATTGCAGGAATATTACAGCTTGAAACCTCATATTAGAGATATTGCATCATATGCCCCACTTTAAATCTTAAAATTGTACACATCTCATTAAGGTTAACCTGAAATGCACAACTGAATTATCGAGTAATTTTAGAATTTATCAAGTTACAAACTGTGAGGTATCAAAGGAATGCCTTATTTTTTTTTTTTTGTGCAGGTTTTCATTGTTTGATATCATCCAGCTTTTTAATCAAACACTAAAATAAAACATCTTCATTCAGCATTCATTCATCTTTCCTCTCTTACTTTTATCTGTGGAAATATTTTTAGTATATGCTGAGAAGAGGAAACAAAGCTCTGGGTATTTTGGATCAAACACAGTGCAAACAAGATGTACCTAATAAAGTGACCTGTGATTTTAATTAGTTGAAGTTGTGTGTTATGTCTTTTCAACCTTACATAGATCACAAGGAGGGAACATTATATTTAAGTTTAGAGCAAATCATGAAAGGGAAATATGAGTCAGTCGACTGCTCAGACATGAGGAAACAAAACAAAATGATGTGATCACATTGCTCACTCCCAAATAGGAAGAAAAAAAATGATATCTATTGCAGCATATAAATGGTATTGAGTACTGAATATATAAAGCTTTGAATTTTTTCATGGTAACAACTGCAACATCTTCTGATGTGTTAATATTGCGATTCTAACCATATATTTTAAAGATAATACCAGTAGTTTTTTTTTTTGTTCTTTTTAACACAGACACACAGGCATCCTCATGGTGTTTCCCCCTCCCCAATACATTGAAACCTTGCTTAATCCTGGAGGCCATCAGTCACACATTCAGGTTGGGAAGTTGATCTAACAGTCAGATTTATCATCTAGAGTGGCAGTATCTGCAAGAAGAACTGGTTCAGGCCAGAGTAGGGTGTAAGCAAAGGCAAGGCCTTGACAGATGGCACATAGTATTGATGGAGAGGAGGATGTAGAGGCCTGCTGGATGATTTCCCCATTTCAGTCTCATCTTTGCTTCACTCCAAGAATCGATCCATGGCTGACTGCAGAGGGAGTGAGGCACACTTGAGTGCAGGTTCTGGGTAATCCCTGTCAACCTCTGATTCCCATCCATTCACATGACCTTCAGTCTAGTTTAACAAAAAAAAAAAAAAGGAAATATTACTTTGCTTAAAAAAACAATAAAGGTTGAGTTTATAGGAGTGATATTTATATTACAGAACGCTTTGATACAAAATAATCCATTCATTCTGTAAATTTGATGTATTGCATCCATCTTTGAAAAATAACATTTTTCAGTTTTTCTAATACGGATTAACGGTCTTTTGCGTTACTCTGCGTTCTTTCTAATCCTGTGTGGATTACCTTCCAACTCCAGTATCATCATAAGGATAGATATTTTGCTTCTGCCACCTGCAGAATAATTTGGTACCTCCAAGCAATCGTACAAGTACTTCTAGCATTTGGCAATCACTGACAGTGTAAATGATCTGTTAGACAAACAAAAACCTGTATCTTCTTTGTATTCCTGTGAAAAACAGCTCAACTTTAAAAATTCTGACCAAGCATTGGGGGTCTTTTCTAATTAATCCTTTCTCTTCTTTGAAAATTTCCCTTATGAGTTGCCTGAGCAAACATGTGTGAGATGAGATGCTTTTGTGTTAGGATCTTTAGAATAAAAGTAAGAGAAGATTAAAAGAAATAAAAGAATGTCCCAAATGAGATGTGCTGTTTATTTAATTCATTTTCATTGATCTAACCACCTTTTCATTATCCTTTTGTGTCTGACACATTTACTGTGTTAGTGTCTGTGTCAGACTAAAACTCCATCTATTATTCAAAAACTCTGAGCATCTTCAAGTTTCATCCCCAGGGCTGTGTGTTAAAATGCAACAAGAATATGGATTCTGGTTCTGTTGTTAATATCTTAGGGAGTCAGAAGAAAATACAACTTTTAGGGCCAAATTCACCAGTTTCATATGATCATTTATATTGTTTCTATATAGACTTTTTTCTCGCTGCTCTCCTGTTGCTGTTTTATTTTCTCCTGTATATATTTCTTTCAATATTTCTGTATTTAAAATATGCTGGGTTCTAATTTCTACGTTGCTCAGAAAGTCAAACCATGATTTGTTTGTTTTTTATGCTGTTTTTTAAATGATCTGTGGTCAAGCTTTTGTTGATCCTTCCACCTATAAGAATCAACATAAGAGCAGAAATATAATTGTTAATTTTTCTTTCAATTATTTTTTGTTTTTGGCAACTAGTGTCAAAGTAAATGCGAATGGTAGTTTTGTTTTATATAAACTTTTTACAGGTATAACTTTTTGTGGTGGCTTTATGTTTAGGGGCATCATTTACATTTCGTGATCCATGTTTAAGTGGACATATTTGAATCAAACAACCTTTGCAGTGACCTCAAAAGCACATTATTTCTGTCCCATTACAACAAATCCAAAAACAATGGGCTGAAAATGATTCTCATTACTATTAGTTAATAAAACACTGTTCTACATTTAATTATCATCTGGAGAACGGAGACCCAAGATTAAAAACTGTAACTAGGCAGTAAAGTCTTGTAAAACAATGATATTTGGATAGATTTGTTAGACTCAGTTGTATAATTCACGTGTTTATGTCTGTTTTGAAAATTATGGCTTATAGTTAATTAAACCCCCAAAGTTCACCTGCTCTTAAGATCAGAATGTCCAATAAAAGTAAAAACATGCAGGACTTTAGATTTAAAAATCTCAAACTGTTAAGATAACAAGTGTTGTACAGTAAATGCTCTAAATATTTATCAGGGCTAGTTTTCTGTTGATGAATGCATCAATGCAGCACATAATTCTCACTGTTTGCGTCACATGCTGTTTTTATTTTAATTATGTAAAGCACTTTGAAAATGCCTTGATGCTGAAATGTGCTATACAAATAAAATTTGATTGATTGATTGATTGATTGATAATGGAGACATATTGAGATATATTGACATCTGAGTTCTATTGGGGTCAGGTGTGTTGAAGGAGATGAATCTTAAAAGTTGTGTCCAGTCCTCGGATACTGGCCCCACAAGGACTAGACTTTAAGATCAAGGAACATGATGTTGAAATGAAATACAAACCTTACTTTAACTATTTTTTCCACATAGCAACAGTTCAGACCATTCTTTTTTGGCAGAGATATCGTGATGATAACACTTATGACATTATCTCTGGGTAAGCAGTAGCTAAACACAAAAATTATAGCAGATGTTGGTCGTGCTTCTCTAAACAATCCTCTTCTTACCTATTCTTACCCAACCTTTCAGTTTAGATAAATTCTTTGTTGCGGCATTTGAAGGAGTCTTTTGGATAAGAGTTGAAATGTCTTCTAGAAAACTTTGAGTCCAGTTGCCTAAACTCAACTTTTCACGCATAAAGTTTACAAAGTTTCAGACCTTTGGAGGGGAACAACAGAAGACCTGTTGGCTTTATTATTTTGTCAGTATTAAGACTAAGACAACACTGACAAAGGTTCAGTCAGAGACACTGAGGTGTTTAAACAATCTACAGTCATATTCTGATTTATATTTTATTTCTTTCTTGTATTAATTTACCTGTTTTTTTTTAACTTAAAGCACTTTTTTTAAGTCCTGAAAAAGAAACAAAAACATCACAGTGTAGAAGGGGAGGGTCAGGCTTTACAGCATCTGCTGTTGTTTACTAAAGATGAGGACAGAAACGAGACAGAGAACAGCAACAGCTGCTATAAAAGGAGAATTGGACGCATGAGACAGAAATGAAAGGTGAGGGAGGCAAACAGGCGAACAGAGGAGTTGGAGGCGCTGAAGGTTGTGGCGTTCCCCCCCGCTCACCCCAGCTCATTAATTTTCTCATTTAGTCTGAACGGTGGAGTGTGCAAACAAGATTGGGGGCCTTGCTTACTAATGAGGACCAAAGACAAACAGGCGGTTCCTCCAGTTTGTGTGTTTGCGTGTAACAAAGTGAGTGAGAGTGAAATGGCCATTAAGTAGAAGAGGAACCGAGGGCTTTTTTAAAAATTTTTGCTCTTGAAGAACATTAAATTCCCCAACGGATCTCATCAGATGTGTTTTGTGTTCAGACTGAATCTTAAATCAGTTGTGGAGCTACAGTAAAGTCACTCTGGCACCCTTGGCTGAGTAGCCGTCTTGTGACAGTTGTGGGGTTGATCCCTGCTTTGCCTAACCCATCTAAGGAGTCTCTGGAGCCCTAAGCTGCCTAAAGATCTGCATCAGTGAATGATTAGTTTTAGTTTGGTGGATTTAATGTTGGTGTAAAACATTGCTAGTGATCGATCTGCCCTAAAAAAGCCTTTAAACCAATACATACGTGGGAGTTTAAATCACCACCTTTATCAGAATATGTATCAGGCATTTGAATCAAAGAGGATTCTTCTAAATATTTAAAATATCTATCATTTAAATAACAATAATAGTTCACATCTTAACCATAGTCTTGTGCCCTTTGAATGTCAAAACAAAGGCTGATCCTAAGTATGACGAAGTGGAGCCATGTTTTTATTTGGCATCAGTGTAACTGGATGTTTTTTTTATTTATTCACTGTATCAATGTGGATTGATGTATTGTGTCATTCTTACTTGAACCTTAAATCCACAGTGACACACATGGTTGTTTATCTAAACTGAAAGGTTGGGTAAGAAGAGGATTGTTTATAGAAGCACCCAAAAGATCCTGGTAACTCTAGATGATTTTTTTTCTTCTTTGTTTTCAAAGAAAAATGGTTTGCAAATAAGCCATTTTGTATGCCACGCAGTTTTGCCAAGTATGAGTGACAAATGTTGAGCTTTTTAGCCTACAAGCAAAAACACAATCTGTGAGGGCCAAATTAATGATAAAATAACACAGAGGTAGACAGATACATCATCCAGACAATATTTTTGGCTATTATTTACAGTTCTGCTCACCATTATTGGCACCCATGAAGTTTAAGTACATATAGTGGAATATTTTCTGAAGGAAATTCAT
>JAUZNJ010030025.1:0-15033 GCA_034780135.1 Jordanella pulchra
ACACTAGTGGCTGGATGACCTAATCACTCTCCCAGCGAAGCAAGCAGTGAGTGAGCAGGGTGAATGTTGGATGTTACCATACTTGCAGGTGAGTATCGATTTTTTTCTAGGAAAGAAAAAATCGATATATATCGCGATATCGATATTATTCTACAGCCCTACTGTATATGGATACAGGCATGTTTTGTCTATTTTTAATTGTAGATTTGTAGGTAATATCCACATTCAAATAATATCTCAAACAGCCTTAAAAAATTGTAAAATTGTTTAAATTGGCTTATTATTTGTAAACTTACCAAACTAAATGAAATCTGCGATTCTGTTGCGACAGCATTTGTCATGTAGAAATAAAAATGGTGAGTTTTTCATGTTAATAAATGTTTCTTATGCCTTTAATTTGGCATTTTTATTCCAATGGTATCAGAATTGATAGAAAATATTGGTATCCTGGCAACCGTGATGTAAGCAGGTAATAGATACTTTAAGATTAGCTGCCTAAATATGGGGGGAATTTTCTTCCATTATTGGAAGAAAAGAAAACGTTTTGTAAAAGAAAATTAGAAAAAAAATCCAATCCGGAAATGAGAATTGAAAAATGCTTTTTGAGGGTAACTTTGATGTTTTCTCAGGTTTAAATAAAATAACATTTTTTTGTAAATTTTCTCGTTTTCAGATTGAGCTTTAGAAATGTTGAACTTTTAAAATTGTCTTTCACTGATCACATTCTCTTCACTTTAAGCCAAATACCATCAAAATGTTGTTTGTAATGTCTAGCAGGCCAATAGAAATGCATCTAAATGCATTCATCATCTTCACTGCACAGTAACAGAAACCATGTTTGATGTTCATCAGGTTTACTGATTGCATCAGTTTGTCACTTTTTGTTCTTCGATGGCCACCTGAATAAACTCGCTCACTGTGTGAACAATTTCAGTTCCTATCGATGATTAAAACTATTATTTTACAGTAGTTGTTTGTAAAAAAATAAATGTTTATACAGTTCTTTTATTTGTTAAACAATGCTTGGTTGTGTTAAAAGGTTTAGTTCTTTGGTTTTAATGTATTATGGAGTATTTCATTGTATAATTGAAATAAATTAAAGGTTAGTGCTTCATGGATTTCGTCATCGCAGGTTATTTTTGGACAGTTCACTGTACCTGTAGTGACCTGATATATCACATCAAATTAGTCAATATTTCAGGTGTAATGATCTTTAAAGTGACTAGGTTAATAAGATGAGTATTTTCACCCTAAGAATAAATATGTTTCAGTAGAAATAGGATGTTTTTCGTATTTTAATCATAAATTATCTTATTTCATTGTCAAACTGTCTTACTTATCTGCGTAAATGAAAAAAAAAAAACGTATTTCAATAAAAACTTAGTTTTTAGTTAGTGGAAGCGTGCCTGCTTGTGATCGGCTTGTTCCATGAGGCGACGCTAATCATGGCTCATGATTACATCGTCATGCTTTACGTGATATTTTGTCTCCCTCTGCTGTTCTTCACAGAATATCCCACAGCAGACCAACGAGAACGACTGCGGGGTGTTTGTCTTAGAGGTATGTCCTCAGCTTTAAGCTTTGCACTGGTTTAACCTCGAGCTGATGATCTAATGCGGTGGTTTGATCACCGGCGAGCATCATCACCTCTGGAAAAGAAGCAGCTTCTCGTGTGGTCAGCGAGTTATTCCGATGTCCACGTCGAACGGCGTCAGTACCTTGATTTCCTAAAGTTTCCCTCCTCCCGGCCACTGATCGCTGCATCACCTGCTCTTATTTTGTAATGTTTGCCGGTCCAATTCTGCTAATGCTAACCAAGCCTTCAACATGCTACTCTAGACCTTCTGTGGATGGAAAAAGCTGTAGTTATGACTTGGGTTGCATTGTTTCTCTAATAGGCAATACTGTTTTTTTGTTTATTTGAAACCTTTATCATCAAATATTGATAATTTAGTAAAACTATTAAGATAAACCGGTTGGTAAGAAACATTGAAAGCTGCAGCACTATAATTATTACTGTTTACCAATTTTATTCTAGTGATTTTATTATTATCTTCGGTCAAATGCTTCCCTATCTTTTATTATATACAAAAATTATTCTATAAACATGTTTCTATGACGCAATAAATCCAAGCAAAAAACCTTTTTGGAAAAACGTTTGTGTGTCTTATAAAATCAATCAAAAAGATTAGGATTAAAAAGTTTTGATTTTTCACTGCCAGGCCTGATTTTAATTTATTGCGTTTCCCACTATATCGATTCTATAATAGTTCAGTAGGAGTGAAAGAAAAAAACAGTACTAAAACTATTCTGGAGACACGATATACGAACGGAACCGACCCAAATCGGTGCCGTTTGAAGGTTAGGTCACAGTTTAGTTCTGGTTTTAGGTTTATTTGACCACTTCCTGAGGATTTAGTTCACTAACATGGAGGAACAGATCAGGGGTCTGCATCCCTTGAAATACTAAGAGCTGAATCCAGAAAAATAAAAGTGCTTCAGAACCAGAACTTTTACAAGACCTTTTGTTAAAACACATGGTTGATCAGTTTGCATTTATTTGTATTTTTAAAATAAAACATAAAAATGCATGGATTTCCTTAATATTCTGTTAGTTTCCAAGGTAACAACAACAAAAACAAATCAGGTTTAGTTCTTTGGTTCTTTTATTGTCCTTCCGTTGTAAAGATTCATCTCTGAAATTATTTGAAAAATCTTCAAAGCTTCCAACAGCAGTGTTTGTTAAATTATCTTTAAAACCTTTAGTTGGTTCTAATGGGAGCCATTAGAAAGGATCCAAAGAGACGTGTGGTTCTGGAGCCGCAGGTTGCAGACCCGAGGTGTAGAGGAATAATCTCTTAGGAAAATACTTGATCAGATTTTTCTCCACAAAGTTTCAGAAAACTCTTAAATATGACGTGTGCCGGCGTTACCGTTGGATTTTATTTCCTTCAAACATTTATGTCTCAATTCTAGAGACTGATGAGGATGTTTGACATCTTCGTTGTTGCTTTTAGGGGGAATTAAATGTAAAAATATTAATCTTTCTTTAATCCTTTTAAGTTTTTTTTGTTTTTTTTTTTTTTAGAAAACAGAAACTTATGTTGATCAGAATCCCTTCAAATTTAAACAAGGGGCCAATGAGGTAGCAGAGAAGAGTAAAAGCTAAAAAATAAGCTTCATTTTTCCCTCTATATTTCTAGTAACCAGTGAACTAAATGTGCTTTTCTTCCAGTTTAAACAAAACTTCTCTTTCTTGTGGTGTTTTTTTTTCTCCACAGTACTCCAGATGCCTGGCTTTGTCAAGACCGTTTCAGTTTTCCCAGCAGGACATCCCAAAGATACGAAAAAGGATCTATAAAGAGCTGTGTGACTGTAAGCTTCATGAGCAGAACAAATGAAGCTTCTGAGCAGCCGCCTGTGTCAACAGAAGGATCCGTACCTCTGCTGGGATTACTGTATTCATGTCATCGCTATTTAATCACAAGTGTAATTTAAGTGAAAATGATCTCTGAAGTACACCAGAAAAGCCTTACTCATCCTGTACGGTTTTCTCCCCAATGGTTAACACCTCATGTTCTATTTTCACAAGCTTCTTTTCTGCTTTCATTTTTTTTCTTCTTTCCTCTGAATGTTAGTGTTTCACCCAGAAATGATTATAAAGTTTTATGAACAACTCTGAAATATGCCACTTTATTTGAAGTTTCCATCCTGGACATCAGGTAATGGATACGCAGCATGTGGAAGCCCTTATGTCAGTTTACAGACGGTTACTTCAGTGTGTGTGTATGAAGCCATGTTATCCTGCTGTCACCGAACATCAGCACATCCAAGGTGGACGGTTAAGGCACACAGAGCTCTTAGATGTTGGGTTTGACTTTGAGAACCAAACTTGGAGAAACATAAGACACAAAAAAAGAGACATTTCTATTATTGAACCAGATACCAGGCTATAACCTTAACGTTGACTATTAAAGGTGCATAGTCATGTTATGACATATTTTTTTATTATACAGCAGGAACTCTGGTTGCAAATTTTTTTCTGAAAGATTAACGCATCCAGCTGATGTGTTTGTATTATACACTTTGTTTTTGCCAAGTTTGTTAGTAAATAAAGCTGCTTTTGTGTATTTAAAATAACAACAGAGGTACAGTATTTAACATTTGCACACAGGGTAAACAAGGAAGCGGTTTACTGCGGCTAAGCTAGTTAGAAACTAACAGCAATGTTTGTAAATAATGAAGAAAAATCCAAGATCCAGTGTGGAAAAAATCAATTGATTCCCGGATGAATGAGGCTTAGACAGCGCTGCTAATAAAGTCTGAACATTAGTGTTCAGATGTGGCTTTTAAGTTGATGGATCTGTCAGAAAACATCCTTATTAATTCTGATACTAGTGATAGCAACAGTATTAGTATATGCAGTTTAAGTATAAAGCACATTATAAATGGATTGTTTTTTACCTTGATTGTGTGTCTGTTAGGAACAATAATTTTCTTTTTCCTTGATGCTCTGGACAGGATTGACTAAAACTTAACGGTAGATCAAGTTGTGTTAATATTTATCTCTGCTGGACAGTCAGGCTCTATTTAGTAGTCGCCAACTGGCTTTCTAATAGTTCAGCGGTGCTGCCAACAGATGGCGCCATTTCTGTCAGCTCATCGCGCCTGGTGCTGGAATTCTATTTAGGCTCAAAAAGACTATCTGACCACTATCAGGATGGATGCTTGGTATATTTAAATATTTTGTATCATGATCAAATAAGTTTTGGTCTTTTGTTTTTAACCTGGCTATGAACCTTTAACAATCCTGCAAAGATTCTTGGCAGAACAGAGTAGAGGATGAACGTATCCAAAATGACTAAAATAATTAGTTCTTTATAACTTTAAAGAGTGAAATAATATTTACACAAAGTGATTATTTTAGTTAATTATGATAAACAAAAACCCAAAGTTTAGCTTCCTGAGAGATTAGACCAATAAAAGAAGATTTTATTATCAGAAATCTGGGCCAAGAAAAGAGTGCATGTAATGCATTCAGTGTTTGGATGCTTGCTTTATCAGTGAACACGACATCCAGATCATTCCGGGTTGTTGGTGATTATAGCAGGTATTGCTGCTCATGTCAATGTTAGCCATGTAACAAGTCGACCTGATGAATCATGAAATCTGTGGATACCTCAGTAGAGCTTCAAGCAGCTTCCATTCTGCATTCACTCTTCTTCCAGCCTCTGGGACCATGATTTCCAAATAAAATGTAAACTTTTACCTGATGAGAGAACTTTAGACCACAGAGAGCTGTTAAAAGCCTCTGTTAATCACCTAACACCAGAAGTGTTTCAGTTCTGGCTCCCCCTCTGGATGTGAGATATTCGTGCTGCAGTCCATGTCTTGAACTGTGGTAGTCATCTTTGTTGCTTGTGTATATTTTTCTTTCCACTTTCCATTAGTTTGCTGGGATGCAGCAGCCAGTATCTTTACAGTGCTGCTCTGTGGCCTATGTTGCTGGACGGCTGCAGGACAAGCCTTTCCATAGACATGTTTCTGTATATAAAATCATTTTTATGGTGATCTTTAAGACACAAACTTATATCTGAAAAAACAAACTTCGAGGTTTCATGAACTTTTCCATTTTGATCAGAAATGAACAGAAATAAAGGGTCAAAATGAATAATTCCGTCATAATAATATTTGTAGTGTTTTATATCAGCATCTTTACTATGTTCCAGTTCATTATGATTTATATCGTGCTCAGAGGACAGTAAATACTTTTTTATTCATGTTCACTGCACCTGCTTAGTGGCTTTCTGATCTTCTATTGAAACGTCTTCGTTGAGGTCAGAAAAACATGAAAGTAGTTCATAAGGGTGCATATCTGACAATACAAAGTCATGGAAGCTGATCTGTAGCTCCTCCCGTCTGTGTTTGGAGGACCTCCCGAGTTCTGAGTTACTCTGTTTGGTTCGGTCTAATCGTTGACATGGAACCCCCACTCAATCTCCGGCTCATCGTCGAGGCGGATAACCAGGTAGGACACGAGCTGGAAGAGGTTCTGCCACAGCCCCAAGAACAGATACATGTAGAAGTCGCTGACGTCCATCTGGCAGTAGACGCCTGAGTAATTCATGTCGCACACGCACTCAAAGCTGTTCATGTAGTTGATGCAGAAGCCTCCATTCATGCACGGGTCGGAGGCGCATTCATCGATATCTTTCTCACACCTTGAAGGATACAAAAGTTCTGTTTTAGAAAGCATAGAGGTGTTGATTGACTAAGATGCTGTTGAAAGGTAAGCAGCTCTGTGATCTTTACATAGTGACAGGGATCAGGCAGGATAAAGTTTATTCCTACTTTCCTTAAATTTCCAGATAAATGAGGCAAAGGTTTTCTCTTCTTGATGTTTGAATTTGACACATTGCATGTAGAGATGATGAAATTGTTTTTTAAGCCGTCAACTTAGGCTTTCTCTTTTTTGGGGGTCATCTAATTGATTTAAGTTAATTAATTCTAGAAGACCTCACTCAAGGACCAGAATTAATTATTAAAGCTGCAGGGTGTAATAATTACAGGGATGTATGACAGAAATGTAATATTATTCATATGTACATATTTATTATCATCGATAAACTGAATATCTGAATCTTTCTGTAACTGTGGGGTCCTGTTACTGTGTCTCCAATTGATGGTGCACCTTAGCTATTTGGCAAAGAGGATAACCCTTTAGCTGACTGGTCGGCATGCATAACTTTCACCTGGTAGTGTGGGGATCGAATCTCGCCTTTGCCCTCTGACAAACTAGAGGCTATAGAGAACGCCATTATGCTTGTATGGAAATTCAGCAAGTTATGACTATATAAACTCTATATCCTACCCAGACTAATGAAACGCTAGTTATAAAATTATCGATGTAAACTAGACTAACACTGGCCATGACCGGCAACAGCCTGGTTATCACAAAGATGACAGATTTCAAACACTGGTTTATGTGTATTTGATAAGTTTGTTTTCTGGACAGACTCATATCCTTCTCCTGCCCTCGGTCTAAGTTTGTTTTGGTCCAAGTGCCGAAACAGGGAAGAATCACCTGGACAACAGAGGTAAGGGGTGACGGCATTCCTGAGCTGCTCCAGGAGCAGCTGGGATTCAGTGTGAGAGAGCTACAGAACTGGGACGAGCCGGCCCACTACGCCACCCTCTGGAGCTAAGGAACCACAGTGGTAGAGACGACAGCTAGCTGCTGCTAGCTCAGGAAGAGACCTGAGGAGCACAGCGGTAGATCGAAGAAGCCTGCCGGGCAAACAGAGCACTAAAGGCCCGGGAATTGGTAAATATATAGATATAAATTTGTGATTTTTTAATTATTTTTTTTTTTTTTTTGCAAAAAGCTCTTTATAAATATAATTTGCCTACTTGCACTTTTGTTTATCCTTTCTTGATTCTGCAGGCCTCACAATACTCTAGGCTAAAGAATTTCAAACTACATAACCATAACATGGTTGATCACATTTATTTTTGCTTTGAATTGATGAGATATTTTAACTTCAAAGTATCTTCATGAACGCATACATTTCAGTATCAGTTTTTAAACATTTCAGGATATTATTAAGTCTATGTGTTGCCCTGCGACAGACTGGCGTCCTGTCCTGGCTGTACCCCGCCTTACGCCCATAGTCTGCTGGAGAAGCACCGGCCCAACTGCAACCCTGATGGGACGACCCAAAGCGGGAGAAAATAGATGGATTTTGTTTTCCAGGAGAACAAACAAAATATGTCTGCCGCCATATTGGATACGTGTTACCTGCAGCACTTATCTACTCCACCAGGGGGCATATAATCACATATTCAAACTTTTATGGTTTTTGGGGATCATGGCAACTTTATTAAAGAGCAAAAAGAATTTAGAAAAGATGTGTATGACTAAATGCTTCAGCTGCTTTCCATAGCTGCTCCAAGCAGGTACTAAACGTCATCATGGAGGCCTTACCATTGACCGGTGAAGCCAGGCAGGCAGTAACAAGTGTTTTCGGCTTCAGAGCAATTTCCTCCATTAAAGCAGTTGTAATTCCATCTTGTTCCCACGCAGGAAGATGCAGGCAACTGAGGAAGTCTAGACAGCGCATATACAAGGTTAGCTTCCTTTTTTACTTGCACAACTCTGCCAAGGGGTTTTGCTTTAATAGATAGTACTCACGGATCTGTCTCAATGTACCAAGGAGTTTCAGGGATTTTCACACTGTAAGAGAAGATGTGAGTCAGTACAACTTACGCATTTTTTTAGCTATTGTTTGAAAACATCTGCCACATTATTGCATACCTTATTTTTTCTAGAATGTAAGATGACATGATGCTGTTGTACAAGTGGTGCATTTGCCTTCATAGACTGCATAATATAATCACCACATAAGGGTAGGGTGTCTCATGGAATAATAGTTAATGTTAGCCTGCTCCCCCTGAAATGCTTTGTTTGCAAGTAACCTTACCACAGTGAGTAATTGAACTGGCATAGGCATTTTACGTTTTTATTTTTTCCAACTGTAATGCTGTGTCAGCTTCATGCAGAAATCCAAACTAATTCATCTGAACAATCTAAACAGGCTTATAAACCCGCATGCGCCAGAAAGACAGTAGAATCTCTAAAATCGCACCTCCTCCAGTTTCAGCCAAGGCAGCTTTCCACAATTATATACAACTTCATACAGCAATGTATTGACTTTCTTTCTACAATTAGTCAACTGTATAAATCATTACACTTGTTATTCTAGTTTGGAATATCATCTTGTTCTCAGTGAGATTTGAATGCATTTTATGCTCTTCTGCTTGTGAAACACAAAAGAAAATTTAAAGTTTACACCCAGCAAAGATTGCTTCCATCATTGATTGTTGTTCAGTTTCTTCATTCCATTTTAAAAGATTGAAGCTCAAATTAACTTAAAACTTCGTGCTTAGTGCGTCATCAGTTAAAAACAAATTAATAGCATCATAGTTATGTGTTTATTATTGGGTTGGCTTTACTACCTTGTAGTTTGTTATTGGTGATGGAAAAAGTTTTTATGTCTGCTCCAATTTCAGTACAATGTTAATGCAAAATTAATTTTAAGTTGTGCAGAAAACATTGTGCTGAATGTGCAAATGTACAGGTTGCACATGTAAGGAACCTCCCTAATGCCTCGCAAGTCAGAGCAATGTCAGTGCCTAGTAAATGGTTACAAGCTGTATCTCACTGAGGCTGATTTAGATAAAGGGAGTAATTCCAGCTGATATGGGGTTGGGTTCTTTAGATATTTCCTCACCTAGGAAAATATTTTTTATCTATCATCTTTTGTTGTATTAGTCAAACATAGCTCATTTATGTCTTGTTTTGAACAGAAATTAAACATTACCTGCTGGAGAATCGAAGTTGTAACTGTCTAATGTTCATCTTTTTTGTGATATGGCTGCATTTAAAAGGCAAAATAAGACTTGATAACCCTAACCCCAAAATCCTCTCAATTTTTCACTTTTAAACCCATTTCGTACACGTGTGTTTCAGTATGTCACCATACAGGGTGAGATGGGAAATGTTGTGACTAAAGCTTTAGTTTAACCTCCATAATACTCACTCGCAGTAATAGCCCGTCATGTTCCGAGGACACAGACACGTGTAGCCCTGGAAGCCTTTAAGACAGGTGGCACCGTTGCTGCAACTGCTGTTTTCACACATATCGACTTCTATGTCACAGTGTTCACCAGTGAAGCCCGCCTCACACTCACACTTAAAGCCCTTTGATAGGTTGGTACAGTTTCCGTAGACACATGGACGGGAGATGCAGGTGTCTGTCTTCTCTTGGCATAGTGACCCTGTCCACTCGGAGGGACATGTGCACTGATGCAGGTCAAACAGGTCTTTACAGTCAGCCCCATTCTGGCATGGGTTTGGAGAACACACACTGGTTCCCCAGCATCCATACCATGGGGAGTTATTGCTGTTACCCCTCACAAACTGCTCCTCCTGAGGTCTGGGGAGGTTCAGCTCTTTGTCCAGGTGGAACGGTAGATGAAGACCCCCAATCTTTACTGGACCTAGACACCCTGAATAGGTCGCTCCAGATTCCTTGCTCAAACCTCCCAGGAAAATGTCAGCTCCTTCCCTGAGAAAGTTCAAGTCTTGAATAGCTGCTCCAGGAACACTGATGTACTCTTTGTCTCCGTCTACAGCAAAGATCCAACTGGATGCTGGAGTCTGTTTCACTTTGTTGATTGACACAAAGTGCCACTCACCATCGTTGAGGGGAGCTGGGCTATGGGCTGTCACCCTCCCAGAATCTTTATTACCCCCAGCTTGGAGCTCCATAAACAAATGAGAGTTGAGGAGAGAGAGTGTTATGATGTCAGGGCCTCTCTGAGAATAGAGCAAAATGGCCTCTGACTGTCTGGTGCGGAAACTGAGGGAGATACTGGTGAGGTTGCTCTTAATCTTTCCGTTACTGTGATACCAAAAGATGTTGTTTTCAGGGCGAAATGTCACATTGGACAAACCTGAGGTTGACAAAGAAAAATAAACACCCTGTTAAATAAGTTATTCTAGTTTCAACACATTGTGGCAGCATTATTGTGCTACCTAACCTTTTAAGTCTGATACACTAAGACAAATTTAGCCAAACTATACTTTCTAATAAGAAACTAATGAAGGATGCCAAGTGTTGAGGGGACATGTCCGTACTCCACAGTTAAAATCTTGTTCTCAAATCACAGGAAGCAATACATCTACTTTCAAGCCCACGTAGTTGGTATTCAAATAGCTTAATAATATGCTAGCTATTGTTAACTTAGTGCTGCTTCTTGAGAGCTAAAGATGAACTTGCAGAAAAAAGTAGGAGTCAGAAAGTAAAACTCGGCATCTTCTCCTTTGAGAGTCAACAAACGACCAAAATATTCCTTACAAGTTATTTGAAGAGATACACACTGAGATGGATGGATAGATTTTGCTAGTACTATCTCAATAATGAGAGAAGTTGGACATTTTTACAGTGAAATGGGTCTGTCAGCAGAGGATATATCACTGATTTTCTATTTACCTGTCTTGACCAGCTAGAACTGCAATAGTTGGTCTATTGGATCAACACTCTTTCCTTTCTGGTCAAGAACATGTGAGTAAGAAATCTTGTCATCACACACCACCACAGGCATGTGCCCGTATAGCTAATCTGACCAGGGATTACCACGTCTTAAGGGAATCCTCTGTGGGAACTCTGTCTCCTCCTACAATTAGCCAGATGGTAATTAATAAGTCTACATTTACCTACAGTTCCTGCTCAGGAGGGGGAATATAGATTATCTTTGTAGTTAGTATGTTATTCTTTAAAAAGCCTTGCTCTTAGTGCATGCATGATAATGCTTCAGCAGGAGATCTTTAAAGAAACGCTACTTACACTCAAAGCCTTGGATGAGGGGTTGACAGACAGTTGTAACAGGGCAGGGAGACAGCTCGCACCATTTCACCTCTTCACACCTTTGTCCCGCAGTGTTGGGAGGGCAGCTGCAGATGAAATCATCCCACATGGAGTAACACTCTCCCCCATTTAGACAAGGGTTGGCCTGATGTGTTAAAGACAAGAATGACGCTGCGTCATTTGACACAGAGGTAGAGGTTCACAGCATTGTCTGTTGACTTACAGCACAGGCGTTGTCACTGCTGCATCCCTTGGCAACACCTACGAGTTTCTCCAGGTTGTACGACTCCACGGGAGTTGGTACTGGGTAGAACTGCAGGCGTTTGATGTTGATCCTCAGATCCTGCACGCATCCTTTGAAGTATCCACCAAATGAAGCTGAGGCCCTTGAGTCTGGTAGCCCTCCAACGTAAACCAGATCGTCGGGACTGGCTTGGACTTGCCTGATGGTCATGGAGCCCTCGATTTGAGCTGACTGGAACAGCGTGGCTGATGTCCCTTCCAGCTTTACAGTAACAAGGTGGAAGTGACCATCGCTCACTGGATTCCGACCAACAAGCGTCTCAAAGTTGTTGACCTGAACTTTGAGCTTGCCCTCCAACAGCCACAGGCGAAGGTACTGGCTGGTGGTGTTGGCCATGATGAGAAGCAGCCCGCTGGACTGCCTAGTGCGAATGAACATGGATATAACCAAAGAATCCCCTGGGTCGTTGTCTAATGAGAACACAGCATAGCTCTCAAGATCTTTGTTTCCAAATCGGGCACTAATATACTCTGTGATGAAGAGACAAAAAAAGAAAGATTACTATAAAAAGGGAACCTGAGAAAAAGATGGTTGTGCACTGCTCAGAATGCTGCTTGCAGGCTTTTTAAGTTATTACCCTAAGCTGGATGCAGCTAGACTAGGTTCTGGTTTGTTTTAGAGAGGAATTTAAAGTTCTTCGATGGACTAACAGAGATCTTCACAGTTAGTCACCAGGTTATCTCAGAAGACTTCTGCACCCACATGTCCCTGACCTCCTGTAACCATTGCTGATGGTGCCTCATGCTAAGCTGAAACCAGCTGGTCTGTGGTCTCTGTTAAAAGACCTTTTTTAAATAATTTTCTTATGAATTTCTGTTGGATTTTCATAGGAGATGGATCTTGTGAACAACTTTGTTTTTTTAAGTCTTCAGTAAGTACTGTATGGCTTAAGTTCTACCAACATTTCATAAATTGTAGGGTCGTATCAGGACATGACAAAAATATCTGGTCAAGAGCTAAAAACACAATAAATGTTAAATTTTCATAATTGACTGAACAAATCAAGCCATTCTGTGTGGTTAAAACCTACTACCTGCCATAACCCAACAGCTTGGAGAAACAGCTTTAGCAGCATCACTTTGCAATCCTTTTCTGTTGAATTGTGAGTCTCTTTTGTTGCAATGCTGACGTTTTTCAGCAGTTTTCTGGTTATCAGTAACCAAATGAGTAGCTTAGTTATTGGTTTAGTTTGCACCAATGCAGCCAGATTGGATTATACATCTGTCCAAACAACATTGGCCTGTGGTTCTTGCGGCAACTTTGCAAACCTGCATCATGCTGCTGTGTTTTTATAGAAAGAAAATGATTTATTCTGTCATCTTTTTTAGACAAGCTACACTTCATTGTACAGAACAATGACAAGCATTATTATTTAAAAGCTAACCTGTGCCTAAATCAAATGGATGCTAGCAGGGTTCACTTAGCTGTTTCCCTGAGGGTTGTGCAGTCCAGGATTGGGTTAAATTTGTTTGCCTAAATGTTTTTCCTGTTTTGAATTACTGTTTTCCATGCAGAATGATAAATATCAGGTTGTTTTGAAAATACACCAGTAACTTATCCAGGATCACTCTTTAGTTACAGTTGCTTCTATGAGGCTGTTAGGAAAAAAAAGTTTTTTTTTCTATTTTAGGTTGTTTTTACTTGTATTGAATTTTCAATTACAATTATTATGCTTGCTTAGACTAAGAATACCAAACAACATTTTATCACCACTATTGTATAACTACTTAGTGTTAAGTAAACATGTTCTGTTGGCAGGGTTTTATAGTTAGCCTCAAAGTTTAGCTTCAAATCTCAGGTTTTTCATTTTATGTAGTATATGTTTCAAGTTATATATAGAAAATCTGCTATATTTAAAACATATAATATTTAATAATAAAAAAACGCATTTTTGCTTTTTTTCTCTCTAATATTTCTAAAGCTCTCTATCGCTCCCTGGTGGCTCAGCATGGGTCCACACATCCCCACTGTGAAAACCACTACTTTAAAGTGTATATGAAGACATAAGAAATTCAAGTTGCTTGTGATCCATAGGGTCAGATGTTATTCAGAAAGATAGGCAGTCATCGCCCTGCAATAACAAAGTTGTGGGTTTAAATCTTGCTTTCTCACTCATCACATGTTTACGTGTCTTTGGGCAAGGCATTTATCCCCAACTTACCTACAGATCTGTGTATCTAACTGCAGCCTGTTGGGTGTAGCTGTCAGAGTTTAATCAATTTGTTTGTTTTGTCTGACATGTAATGCTCTGCTTAAGTTCAGTCCATGTACGGTTTTAAATTTCTAATAACCAGCAGACAAATGTGGACCTTAAAGAATGTTACATCCAGTCTAACTATTAATTCTTAAAACTTGGTCCTTTAGTAAAGAAAAAAATATTGCATTAGAGTAACTGATTGCATGTGTTTAATGGCTTCCCTGCCTATGTGCGGCTGTTTTAACAATGATAAACAGAACCTAAGAGGAAAGTGCAGAATAAAAGTGTAAAGAAACACCTCAGTTTGTCCCGGACGTTTAAGGCTCCCTGATCTGGCCAGCTGAGGGCCTTCCTGCTTAGTGAAGGCCACGTTTTTTTAATCCATGCTGCAGGTGTCGGTAAATGGTTTCTGATTTGACGTCTGTGTGACCGGCCTTTAGGCTATTTCTGTTCACCCTTTAAGCTTTTTGAAATCGGCTGTCTAACTTTACCCTGTTGGGTGTCTCTTTTTAAAGCGAACCATTTAGGCTTCTGCTGAAGCTGAACTTAACCTTTAGCTGCTTTAACAGCCTAGGGGTAATTCTGTTTACTGTTGGGTCATCACTGAAGATGATCAGACAAGAATCACCTCACAGACTCCACTGGATGATAACGGGTCAAAACTTTCTGCTGTTTTGCAAAAATACAGAAACTCCTTTAACTTAATGACATTTTCTCACATTAAAACCAGCAAGTTTTTTTTTAAAATTTATTAAACCTAGTGAGACATGGGCAATACATCGTTCAACAGAAAATAAGGGCGTACACTAATAAGAGCAGCAAAAAGGTACATGTTAGCTCAGGAGGAGCCTCTGAGACTCAGGTAGTGGAATCTGTCCAAACTTTTAGACTCCAAAAAATGAACTAATTAAGTAAAATCTTTTTGAAATAAATGTATTTGCACTTGATTCTAGCAGGAAAGTAAAATAATTTAACAATGAAATAAGATTTTTGCTTTACAATAAGAAAACGGAAATCTCCCTTATCGTTTTATAATATATAGAATAATATAATATATTATAAAATATAATAATATAAAATATTATAATATAATATAATATAAT